>CACKRE030005062.1:93233-107762 GCA_902602495.3 Ectocarpus sp. CCAP 1310/34 | reverse complement strand
CTCTCTCTCTCTCTCTCTCTCTCTCTCTCTCTCTCTCTCTCTCTCTCTCTCGTTGTGTGTTTCATAAATTAAGGTTGACCAATGAAAACATGTCTACGTTGCAGAACATCCCGCCCCTCCGTCCTTGCCCTCGCTCTCTCTGTGCACGCAGGATGTCGTCAATGACGTCTGGCGCGTGGTCAACGCAGCCTACGTGGACCCAACGTTCAACGGCCAAGACTGGAAGGCAGTGAGGCTGAAGGTAACGACCGATGCCCCCTTGCTTCCTTTCTCCTCGAGCCCATACGTACCACAGGTGACATTCACCCCCTGAACCGATTTTCAAAGCTCGATTTCTCCTAAGCACGATACGTGGCAGAGCCGAAAAAGACGGCATTAAAGCCATCTAACCGAGAGCTGTCCAAATACGCATCGTGTCATTTATGCATCATCTTCGTCGTGGTGAGTAGTCGATCTTTGAAATGGGTCCAGTGGGAGGGTGTACGCATAGTCGTGCATGCCGTAGTCGTTAGACCATTGACCTCGCATCCCTACAAAGCCGGGACGGAGCACGCCGGGTTCCCACCGGATCAGACTCTCAAATCACCAAGCGCGAAGCGCCGTGAGGTATTCGGCGAGTCGCATGCAGGGTGCGCTGCATCCTGCTAAGGGTGTTCAGCATCTTGTGCTTACTTCCTTGCGTACGGATGCCAGCTGCGTATGACTTCATTTATCTTCTGGTGCTTTCACTTCCTGAGACAGTTGTAAGCGCTGTGTAACTGCATCGAGGGTGCTTGAACATGTTAACACAACGTGCGATTATCCCCTTTGCGCGGAGTGAGGGCTTTCGACCCCGCACAGCATAATCTACTCGATCACCATTATGGTTACCGCCAAAAAAAGACACGTAAAAAAAAAAAACGGCTACCTAGGTGCCGAGCTCACGAAGTGATCGGCTTGTTTTACAACACCGCTGCCAAGCGACGAAAACCCAACCCCGATGGCAAACACCAGGGGAGGCGAATGGGTCCAGGGGGTGTGGTATCTTGCGTCACCTACGGTAGTCACTTTAGCAGCCAGCTCACACTGCGTGTCGGCACACGTGTAACATATTTTCTTGGGGCGGTTGCCCTGCCCCGCGAGGGAGTTCACGGCATCTCTCCTCAATCGATGGCACGCTCCCTTTTTTGGACGGACTACAGACTGAAGGGCAAATGCCTTTGTTGGGCTGAACGCAGATCAACAAACCTTTCCCATTGTGATTTCTGTTTGTGTTTTTCGCGCCTGCGTGCGCGCACACACGTGCTCGATTTCCTTCTTTTGCATCTGCCGCTCTGACACCGTAGTGCCGAGATGGCAGGGGGTCGACAGACAGTATTTCCCATCCTGGAGACCCGTCGACTGTATCTCCCCCTCTCCTTGGTCTTGGGTTCAGTTCTTGTGGAATGGAACGTTTTCCAGCAACACCAGCAGCAACAACAATGGGTCCACCTCTTCATCTTGTCGCGAATTGCTACTGTAGCATTCCCAGTATTCATGTGGACTATTACAGTTTTGTTGCTTCTCTTCGCGGGTGGTTGGACGGTGCTCTACGCCGTTCTTGTTGTGCCCCCTCCGGTAGGACAGTTTCATGGCGTAGGCAAATCGTTGTTCTGCCTATGAACAGGAGGGATGAAGAGAAATTAAATAGAGGCCAGAGAAAAAATGGTACGGTGAGGACGGCCACGACGGTAGCAACAACGGGCCAGCAACAACAGCCTCAGACGACAACGTGCTTGACGATTCGCGTTTTCCCTCGATCTCGTAATTGTAACGCGTTCACGCCACAGGTCCTGAAACAAGTGCAAGATCGCCGTGGGAAAGAAGAGGCGTACGCCGCCGCGAAGGGGATGCTCAAAGGCCTCGGGGATCCCTACACGCGCTTTCTAACGCCGCAGGTAGTGGTTGTTGTTGTTGTTGTTGTTGTTGTTGTTGTTGTTGTTGCTGGCTGTGGCTGTTGTCGTTGTTACTGATGCTGTTACTCTTCTACGCTGTTCCTCTGGTTCTTGTTAAGTCACATCATATCGCGCGACCGCCGCCTTGCTCATATTCAGGGCTGCCTCCCTGCCACTTCGTTACTTCTCCAACACCCCGCCCTCCACAGGAATACGACGCAGTCACTGGTCTCGCTCGCGGAGGCGTGGCTGGGGTGGGGCTGGAGCTTGCTTCATCCCCGGCCTCATCAGGCAATCCCCTCTCGGTGATAGTGGCGGGGGTGGTAGACGGGTCTCCCGCAGCGAAGGCTGGCGTTCTGACGGGCGACGTGTTATCGGCAGTGGATGGAGAGGAGGTGTGTGCGGGGTACTCATAGTCGTGCATGCCGTAGTCGTTAGACCATTGACCTCGCANTTTCACTTCCAGAGACAGTTGTAAGCACTGTGTAACTGCCTCGAGGGTGCTTGACCATTTTATCACAACGTGGTGCGATTATCCCCCTCGCGCGGAGTGAGGGTTCTTGACCCCTCACAGCACGATCTACTCGACCACCATTATGGTTACCGCCAAAAAAAGACACGTAAAACAAACAAACGGTTGCCTAGGTGCCGAGTTCACGAAGTGAGTTGGCTTGTTTTACAACGTCATTGCCAAGCGACGAAAACCCAATCCCGATGGCAAACACCGGGGGGGAATGTTGTGTGGGGGGTGCATTTTTGAAAAAATTGGTCTTGTTCCGATGGGGGGGAATGGAGGCCTACCTTTCGCTTGTGTCCGCCTGGCAGCGCGTGTTTGCGGTGTCCCCGCGCGTGCGTTTTTTCGTTGTCACTCGGACGGGCTCCCTACCGGGCGTCTTGCACAGAAAAGAAGTGACTCAGTTTCCTTGGTGCGAGTGAGAAACACGGGCAAGACCACAAGAACCTCGCGCGTCATGCCCTAGGAAGCCCCGGAGATACGTTTACTCTGCCGAGCACCCCCCACCTAACGCGCGGTTTCCTATTTGCCAAGAGAGAGAACGCGTAAAGGTAAACCGTCTAGTGAGAGGGGGAACTCGGAAGGTTTTTGAGCTTCTACCACGTCAGGCATCGCACGAATGTTTGACGTCCAACAGTAGAGAGAGCGGGATACAGAAAGAGCAACACACACATTCACCGAGAGAGAGGTGGAGAGAGACGTTTACACAGAGGTAGAGCGAGAGACGAGCCCAAATGAAGTGAAGAGAGAGGACGTAGAGTTAAGGAGAGGGGGAGGGGGAGGGAGGGAGGGAGAGAGGGAGAGAGAAAGAGAGAGACAGACAGAGAGAGAGAGAGAGAGAGAGAGAGAGACAGACAGAGAGAGAGAGAGAGAGAGAGAGAGAGAGAGAGAGCCCACGAGCGTTCGTTGTTGCACACCCTGGCAGGCTTCGGGAGCAGACCTGGACGCGGTCGCTGGGATGCTGAGGGGGGACCCGGGTTCGGGGGTACGGCTGGACGTTCGGAGGGGGGGCAAGGCCTTCGCCTTCCTTCTCACGCGGGCACAGTTTAAGGTGACTATGCATCGTTGTTGGTAATTTTTGGGATTCACAGTGCGACGAGTGTATTGCTCTTTGAGGTGACTACTTGTTGATACTTTTGGGATTTGCGGTGCAATGAAGGTAATGCTCCTCAAGGTGACTGCTTGTTGACACTTTTGGGATTTGCGGTGGGATGAATGTACTGCTCTTCCTCGACGCAGGCATTGCATTGGTGGGAATAATTTAGCCTAGCGTAAGGATAATCCGTTGAGCTAGTTGTAGGTGATGCATGGACGCGGGGAGGCAAGCCAGTGTTATTTTGCCTCTCGCCGACGAGAACGTGACAGTAGTGCTAAGCTGGCATGATTGTATCGTTGGGTACAGATGCAATGTTTTTCACGTGTCCAATACACCGACCGCAGAGTGTCAACGTATCATCCATCGCTCGGGAGAGAATTACTATCGCGATACCGGCTACAGCCTGCGAGACGTTGGGGATAATCTACAACCATTATCTTCCATCCGCTTTTCTCTTGAAAAGCCGGCGTTATGTTTTGCATGTTTTGCATGGTCGGGAGAGGCGAATTTTACTCTGTTGCACATATCCGTACTTTTCTTTCATCATCTATTGGTAAAGGCGAGACCCTTCCGTTACGAAGACCCTTCCGCAGGGCTTCAACGCGAAGGGTGGCTCCACAAGTAAAAGCGTCAAAGCCAGTTTTACTAGTCCGTTCGTCTCTAAGGATTTTGCGTTCTTCGTGGCCCATTAAGACCAATGCCAAACCGAGTTTCCCCCCCACGTTCTTGTTGCGCTAAGGCAAGAATTAAACCCACGCTTGTTTTTTTTTTTGTTTTTTCTGGCACGTTGATAACTGGCAGTACCAAGGAGTGAGGTCGGAGGTGCGAAGTAGCGGGGGCCAGAAGGTGGGCATCGTCTCGATCAAGGTCTTCTCCAAGGATACGTTCGAGGACGTCAGGTGAAGAACCTGTTGGTCTATGCTTCTGCTGCTGCTGCTGCTGCTGCTGCTGCTGCTGCTGCTGTTGTAGCAGCCAACGCGGGTTATTTTGTGAAACTGCTAGTAGTTGCTGCTGCTGCTGGCTTTTGTAGCAGCCAATGTGGTTCGGTAAGGCTGTATGGGCCTAGCGAGCGAGAGCTGGAAATGTGGTGGTGATGTCAGAGGCCTGAGCAACGCGCGATTATTTGTGATGACCAAGTGCTTAAGTGCTATTTTGAACTCGTGTCAAGCACTAGATTTGCTTGCAGCAGCGGGGGCAGCGGCGGCGGCGTGGTGGCAAAGGAATCTAACTGTCCAACAACCCTGACGACATCAGCATCAACATCAGCATCAGCAACAACATCAGCATCAGCATCAACATCAACATCAACATCAGCAACAACAACAACAACAGCAACCTCCTGATCCTCGCCCTCCCGTTGCCTGCTTGTCCTCAGTCTCTTTGTAAACGATCCCCCGCGCCCAACAAAGCACGGCGAGCCCGCGTCATTCGCCACAGCCCATCCTGTGTGTGTCTCCGCAATAGTGCAAAGACGCTCGTCCCGTTTCTCCGCTCATCGGGTAGTTGCTTCCCCTCGTGTTTTTTTCCTCGGCGACGTTCTCGTTTCAATCAGAGCGGCCGTGGCTTGGACGATCGATGAAGGAGCGCAGTCTATTATATTGGATCTGCGGCACAACCCGGGAGGCTTTTTCCCGGGGGGGATAGACGTTGCCAGGTGCGGGCGCTAGGTTGCCGCAGCCTTGCCCTGTGTATAGACCTCTTTACCTAGGCGAGCACACAACAAACGGTTATGGATCGTACGAAGTGTGTGTGTGCTTTCGTCATGATGGTTGTTGTTGTTGCGAAGTGTTATTTTGTGTCGTTGTGGTCGTCGTTGTGGCTGTTGCTGTGGATGTTGTTGCTGCCGCTTTCTTTGCTGTGTTTTTCGTTGCCATACGAAATACCCTCTGGGTTGAAATTCTTGTTGATCTCGCCGGGAGGACAGCTTGTCGCCGGAAAGTGCTCGTTGATTGATAGGACCGTACACGAAATTGTAGCCGTTGACTCGCGTGCGATGAACAGTTGTCGCTGCCGCTGAATCGTTTCAAAGCATGTCGACGGTAGAGGCCCTTTAGTTGCTCTCGAAGTCTTTGTTCGAGTCACGAGTCTTTGCCGGTGTTTATGTCCCCCCGCAGTACAATACTCCGGAGTGCATGGACCTATCTCCCCGCAGTACCATGATATATATGCCCGCGGTGCAAAAGTCCATCTTCCCGCAGTACAAGAATCAATATCCCTGCAAGACAAGGTTATGTCTCCCCGCAGAAGAAGCATATATCCCCTGCAACACAGGGATGTAAGCACAGCAGTATCCTTGCAGTACAAGGATGCGGGCGTGCTCCTGGCGCTAGATCCTCTTTTTTGTTTTGTATTTAGTGTTACTCGAACGTGTTTCCCTCTTCGTTGTTTTGCCATGCCACGCACGCGAGCAGGCTCTTCCTGTCGTCGGATGAGACTATCGTCTCCGTGGTAGACCGCAACGGCATCTCCGACACGTACGGCGCCATCGCCACGGGACAGTTCTCGGAGGTTCCTCTGGTGAGAGTCGGCGAAGACTACAAGTGAAGGCTAGGTAAAGGGCACTGTTGTTGTCTGCGTCGACATCGGTAACTACTGCAGGCATGATGGAAAGCGTTACCTCGTCGATCGCCAATAGTTTTTGCTCGGGACTCAGTAATCTCCGCCAAAATGTGCTTGGTTGGGCACTTGTGAAGTGGAAAACCACCTGCCTTTCAAGCCACGGAAAATGGTCGAATCAGCTAAGGAGTTAGTCTAATCAGCCAGCAACAATTCCTCGAATAGCAAAGCTTTTTCGTCGTATCAAACGTAGAGTTGATTGTATCATCCATATAAGTTTGTCGTATCAGCCAAGAGGAGCTCCTCGACGTGTTGCGTTCATTTTTTTTTATGCCGCTCCATGTAAGCCTCCCGTCCCCCGGTGTTTGCCTTCGGGGTTGGGTTTTCGTCGCTTGGCAACGACGTTGTAAAACAAGCCGCCCCCTCCGGTGTTTGCCATCGAGGTTGGGTTTTCGTCGCTTGGCAACGACGTTGTGAAACAAGCCAATTCACTTCGTGAACTCGGCAACCAGGTTACCGTTTTTTTTTTTACCTCCGGTTTTTTTCTTTGGCGGTAACCATAATGGTGGTCGAGTAGATCATGTTGTGCGGGGTGGAGAACCCTCACTCCGCGCAAGGGGGATGATCGCACCACGTTGTGTTAAAATGGTCAAGCACCCTCGAGGCAGTTACACAGTGCTTACAACTGTCTCTGGAAGTGAAAGCACCAGAAAATAAATTAATTCATACGCAGCTGTCATCCGTACGCAAGGAAGTAAGCACAAGATGCCGAACACCCTTAGCAGGATGCAGCGCACCCTTCATGCGACTCGCCGAATATCTCACGGCGCTTCGCGCTTGGTGATGAGAGAGCCTGATCCGGTGGGAACCCGGCGTGCTCCGTCCCGGCTTTGTAGGGATGCGAGGTCAATGGTCTAACAACTACGGCATGCACGACTGTTGAGTACACCCCCCTCGTGTAAGGAAAAATATGGTGGCTCGTCAGACTACCCAACCCTCTGTTCGTGTGCATGGGCGCATGCCCAATCCCGGTATTTTCCCGAGGATGTCTGTTTTTCATGAAAATGTTTGGGGCGAAAGAAACGCGCAAGCTGGCGACGCGCGCCTATTGGCTGATGGCAATATCCCACACCATGCCGACTGATGTCTACCGCAATGTCGGCTGGCGCTTCCCGCGTGCAGGTTCTGGTTGTTGACGAGAAGACGGCTAGCGCGTCCGAGATTTTGTCGGCGGCTCTCAAGGACAACGGCAGGGCAAAGCTCGCTGGCCACAAGACCTTCGGGAAAGCCAAGGTTTGTTGGTGTCGTCATTGTTGCTTTTGCTGCTTTTGCTGCTGCTGGTGCTGCTGGTGCTACTGGTGCTGGTGCTGGTGCTGCTGCCGCTGTTCCTGTTGCTCTTGTTGTTATTGTCGATGTGGATGAAAACGCAGGCATGTGTCCGCGCGCCTGTAAGATGTTGTCTCATCCATGCATCCATGTACATACGTACATGTGCTTTGCGCGGAGATGGTGGTGCAAACTTCTTCCTGCCCTTTTGCCCAATAATATTGAGGAGTTCCGATCGCGGTCATGGATGCAGAATGGGGTCTAGTGATTGGACTCCGGATGCGGGTGTAGAAGACCGTTTTTTTTTTTTTGTTCTGATACTCTGACATCATCATTTTTTGTCGTGCTAAGGGTGAAGGTTGGTTGGCCCGTCTCTTGAGGTGTTCGGCTTCTCATTCATGCACACCGATGTGGTCGGTTTTGCCGGTGGATGGCACCGTGACGGCTGGCGCTGCTGCAATCGATCCTGCGCAATCTTCGAGCAGGTGCAGACTTTGAACCAGATCTTCGACGGCAGCGGCGTGGCTGTCACCGTCAGTCTCTACAAGACCCCTTCGGTAAGCGGTTGCTGTTGTTGTCGTCGTTGTTGCTGTTGTTGTTGTTGTTGTTGTTGTTGTTGTTGTTGTTAATGATTCGGATGACATCGGCGGTTATATAGGTGTCTCGCAGCAGCGAAGCAGACCGAGCCTAAACGTAGTTGGTTGGCAATTCGAAGGCTTGCATTCCTGGTGCATGCAACAAGTAGGGTAAGGGTGTCTTTCGCGGGACACGAGGTCGGACGACAGCGGCATGGTCGCCACCATCGAGGAATACCTTGCCCTTGCCCCTTGCGCAGCATTCTTCTCAACTGTCGGCAACTCTGACCTCTTTCTTGTTGAAATACGTGAGGTCGTGGGTGGTGCTGGGCAACTCCCATGCCATACAATCTATTCTAACCCATTCTGGTCATACCGCTCTTGAGTCGAATTCACCGCCTACCCTCCGCTCTGCTCGATGTTTCCCTTTATGATTGTTGAATAAACGCGCAGGGTATTGATATCAACGGGAAGGGAATTCCGGTGGACTACCCCAGCGAGTGTCCCTACCCCGGGGATGCTTTGGCTTGCGTCCCCCCAAATGCTTTGCGCTGATATGGGTTTCCGGCGAAGATCGTCACATGTCGACCAGGGAATTTTCGCCAACCCAGAAATTTCCTCTAAGCAAAAAAGGCCAATCAGAAAACTGCGGGCATCTTTTGTCTCGCTCTCTTCAACACGGATGGCACAGTTTCGAGCATTTTCGGAACGGTTTCACAAGATCGATTCAGTAGACTGTTTTGTTTTTGTTCGAAAGAATATTATTGAGATTGATTTGTGTGTGTTATGCCTGTAAATGCCGCGTGGTTTCACACCTGGAGACTTGGGGCATATGCCTCCACCCCCCTGATGGCATCGTCTGCTCTGCGTGGTCACCACACGGCAAGCCCCGGTCCTCCTTTTGTAGTTATCTTCGCTTTCATGGGAAATGTATGCCGTTGGTAGAGGTAGTAACGCACCCATTGTTTCCATTACTCTTTCGAGAATCTTGGGCTGAAGGCGGAAAACAAACAGCATGTAGGTGTGGTTATTACAAAGGTGTCGTGCATTTTCCAGATAAGCAGTGCGCCGCCATCGTCCTATTTGTGAAAAAATGTAGGCTTGGGAAGGTTTCACCCCCGGGACTTCGAGTGGGCGAAAGTGTTGGTCCTGCTGGGAGAAGGCGTGAATGAGCGATTGTTCGTCTTCGGTGCTGTCGTCGTTGAAATGTGACATGGCACGGCGTAGAGCTAGCGTAATAGAATATAGGGTTCCTGGGTATTTACATGCACAACAATTGAGGAAGTGTGGTATTACAAAGGTGTCGTGCATTTTCCAGTCAAGCAGAGCGCCGCCATCGTCCTATTTGTGAAAAAATGTGGGCTTGGGAAGGTTTCACCCCTGGGACTTCGAGTGGGCGAAAGTGTTGGCCCTGCTGCGAGAAGGCGTGAATGAGCGATTGTTCGTCTTTGGTGCTGTCGTCCTTGACATGTGACATGGCACGGCGTAGAGCTAGCGTAATAGAATATAGGGTTCCTGGGTATTTACTAGTACACGAAAGTTTACAAAACTCTACAGTGCATGTTGTGGAAACGGAGCCTCGTCTCTCCGTGCTAGACTATCTAATCGATTTTGCAAGAACACGCGAGGGCGATGAGGAAATCATTGTCCGCAGGAGGACACAGGGGACATTTATTATTTAGTAGATTGTTTGCTGTTGTTGTGTTTGGATAGTCGCGCTCGACACAATACTGTAGCACGAAATCCTGCCAGTACTTGATTCCGAGATGTGATCTTTTCCCGAAGGTTAATGATACAAAACAACGGTGTGGGTGCGTGTGTCTTTTACACGTTCCAGTTTCGAAAAGCCCAGCAAAGGAGAAACCCGGCTGGAAACACGTTGTCTCGCCCCAATGACGATTGTTGAAGACAGACATCACCAGGCTTTGGAACGACACTGTGCAAAGGTTGAGAATATTATCGCGTTTCGTATGTATCTCACAACAAATATCCCACACGAACGAAAGGAACACTACGTGCAACTTACCATTTTTCGCGCGTGGTCGGTGGAAAGGCTTTTCTATCGCAAAACATGCCATCTGCTCTCTCGAGTCACCTTATGTCCGTCCTTCCGTGCTTTTTTTTGTCAGGAGTGCGATGCGGTTGTGACAAGATCGCAGCGGTTGGTACCAGGCATTTCCTGCAAATTTCTTGACGGTGGGCCTCTCGTACAAGAGAGTCGTGCACCGATTTGTAGTACGTATGCTAGTAGCATAACCAGTGTACTTCAGCAACGCATCCTGTTGCGCAGGGCGCCAAGTATAGTATGTAGGCAGAGAGAAGGCGATGCCTTACTCGCGGAACGTGCCACAGATCATACATCAAAATGGGGAGTAGCGGTTCGAAGAACATTGTTCGACGCACACACAAAAAGTCTGGGCGATGCGGCCAAAAAGGATGCACACCCTCCCACACTCGCTAATTACCTGGTCTCCGTTGGAAGCGACGCGCTGCAAAGCTCGTTGTTAGTTAACTTGATCGACTTCATAAGTCGCGAGGGAAGGGATTGCTGTACCCTTCTCGCGATAAAAATGTCTTAGACAGGAACCGCAGGAGGGGGTCCAACCCCCCCTCCTATGTGACCCCGGTTGGGTCGTCTAGCTGGTAGAAGTGGAGGATAGGGGCCAGAGGGGCAGACGAAAGCGCCCAAAGGTGGGAGACAAAAAAAAAAAAAGGCGTGCGTGATCGACATTGCTTGTCTTGAGACAACTTCTCCCCGTTACCTTCTGGCCAGAACGAATCGATCAATTCTCCACATATTTCGAGTTGAGTACTGTGCCCTCTCCTCCAAGATACAGTCGGGCTGATCCACGGCCCAAGGTACGCCTGTCTGTCAACGGAGGCGCCCACACACTTTTTGTGTGTACTGTGCCACCACACAGGCCAAGCGACAGCCCTCTACATTACCGGTGGAAATCTCCTTCGTCAACGCAACCTGCTACCACTGTCCCAAGTTCTAGCTTGGTGTAGCGAAACATGTCACCTCCTACAGAAGCAACAACCTGCCATTCTTTGCGGCACACATCCCAGTCTTCGCTGCTACGCCTTCGAAACCCGCAACACAGCAAGAAAGGTACACCCTCCATGGAAGGGTCTCAAATACGCCTAGGCGAGACCGGTTGATGCAAGGCCTAGGCCTCTAACTATTTAGACTATACAGTTCTATCAAGTGGGTCGTTTTTTTGGGGTGGTTTGAAAAAAAAAGAAGCGTTGCCCATCGAAAAAAAAAAAAAAAAAAACCACTGTAAAGCTCTCGCAAGGGGGGTTCGAATGAGCCATAGTTTTTCGCGGGGTTCGCGCTGCGAGAAAAGTTATGGCCGGTCAAAGATATGACGTCACACACTTGATAGAACTGTAGCGCTACACTATCACGCCACTGAGAAAGGTCTCACAAGGATCTACGCCAAAATGGCGAGCGCCTGACAGAGCAACTAGCTCTTTATCACATATGCTTCCTCTTTACTACTATATGCGGTATGCTCCACGCCTTCCTACGTTTCGAGAATCAGACCGCGTAGAACACATACACAAGACGCCCGTTGTTTGACGGGTATCGATCGCATGCTCGTGAGAACGAGCGTTGATGACTAGGGGCGACTAGACATGCCAACAGATAATGCGTACAAAGAGGTTCAAATTTCATACGACCGCCGCATGTATAAGTCATTCCCCATCGTATACGAACGTCAGTTTTTCGACAGCTGTTCAGCACAGTCGGTCATCGGCCGTGCGAACACCAAACAAGCAGAAACAAAATATTGTTACTACAACACTTGCCGCCATTCACAGCTGTCTTCCCGAGAGAAGGAGCCGAACAGTCATGCATGACACGAATGGCTAGACGCACAGTTGGAAGGCGAAAACCCTGAAAAATGGTACGCAGTGTACGTGCATGCGAATCCGGGGCTACTAGCTAACCATCTCCGGGGTGGAGAATAACGCCTCACTCTAGTCCGAGTGTTTCCACACGAGGAGACCCAACATGATGATGATGAGGACAACGAGAATGCCGATGCACTTGAGCGGTAGCGCCGACTTCTGGTGTTCCTCGGCTCTTTGCAGCTGGGAGACCCCCTCGCGAGTGTGCTCCACCACCTAATGACCAAACAAAAGAAATGTATACAAAGGATCAACACAAGAGAAATATCTCGAACAGGTAGTATTTCTGTGGGACCATGTATACTTTCAGGACATACCGCACGCAACGAACATCAAACAAAAGGCCCACGAGAGACGCGCAAGACGCAAACCGATAACATATCCAGGGAAATAGGTTCGGAGTAGTAAGAAGATGCCGGTAGCGAAAGGAGGACCGAGTGACCAATACAACAGCGGGGAGAGAAACTCGCACTTCCTGGGGTGTCGGTTCTTTGAAAATGTAACTCTCGCCTAGCACCACAAGCACCAAAGGCGACGGCGACAACAACGATAGCATCACCAGCAGAGGCACCACCAATACCAGCGGCAACATCACCAATAACAGCAGGAACAACGCCAACACCACGTGCGCACCTACATGCAAGAACAGCGACATCAAAAAGAAACAACAGCAACAACAACAGGAACAACAGGAACAGCGACATCAAAAAACAACAACAGCAACAGCAGGAACGACGCCAGTACCTCGTGGAACTGAAAACCAGCAAGAGCACCCCCACCTGTTCCATGTTGAAGTCGATCCGGTCGAGGATAGTGCCCTGGTCGATAACCAACACCGCCAGCTCCTTAAAGATCGTCGATAGGTCCTCGATACTTTTCACTGCAACGGCAACAAACAAAGATACACGCGCCAACGAATAACAACAACCATTTTAGGATCCCACCGATCGATCGTCGGCAGGTCCTCCACATCTTTCAAAGCAAAACACAAATAACATACACACAATACACGACAATCTCAATCGATGCTACATGCATGATAGATCGCATAATCGTGAGCGTCCCTCTGCGCAAGCCGTTACAGGCCGTTTTCTGCACACCCCCTTGCCGAAAAAAAACCCGACGAAAGACAAAGCAGCGGCAGAGAGAAGAACAGCGCTGTCTGACCCACGCCACGAACTCAGCTCCATTGAAAAAATATTGCGCCACAACCCTACGTTTCGCTTCGCTTCTCGAACCGTAACCCATGACGACCAGGCAGACTTGCGGGTCATACAGAACCTTGTGTGCCCAAAGAAACTTGGCTGGGCGGCAGGGTCCAACATCGAACAGTCTGTTCGAGTAGATGCCTCAAACTTTCCCCTCGTCACTTGTCGCCAAACCAGGGTCACTACAAAACTAAACCGTGACCTCGCCATCTGATTGGCCCGTTCGAAAATTCTACAACACCCCTGGGGTGTCCCGAGTCTTGCGTACGTGCTACAGCAGTGGCGGGGCCTGATCAGTGGCGGTAGATATGTGCCCATTCACCGGCACCATTCGTGACATCTACAAGGGCAAAGTGGTACAGGAGAGGAATGGACATCCGTGTCCAGAGATTTGAGTCACTGTTATTCAAAGCACAGAACGACTCGGTGATCAAGTACAACAGCCGAATTAACCGGCACTTCATAGCGGACACAGGCACCATTCAACCGCACTAAACAGGACCCCCCACTTTCTCGGTCCAAAACCAAGTCACATCAATCTCACCTATATCAACCCGCACTACAGCGATCACCGGCACAAAACAGGACCCCCCACCTTGTTGGGAGAAAACCAAGTCACATCAACCCCACCTATGTTGTTGATCTCGCCGTCTCTTTGCCCCACCAGCATCTCCGTGTCTTCGAGCACCGCCATCTGCTGCTCGTTGAACCCGGGTTCAAGCCGCCCCTTCGCGTGCTTGGAGGCGCGCTCTTCCTCTGCCAAGAAGTCGAACGCCCCGTCTCCCTAGCGCCACGACATGATGGATTTTATCGAAACTTTCAGGAGAAGCCAACATCAACGAAGGTGGACGCCACCTTGTACTAATAGGGTACGTCTTCCCGCTGCTGTGGTGCGTAACGGTTTTTCTCCGACTCACTGCAAACATTTCAATTCAACACAGTCTATACCTCGAACGGGCAGTATTTTTGTGACCGTGATTGAATCCACTATCTTTAGAACATGCATGGCGTTTGTCATGGAACTGAAGATTCAATAAGTAGCACATAGTGGTCGGCCAATGTAGCCAGCCCTACAGCAATAGGGCCAGGACGGAACGTGGTCGGTATTGCCGGTGAAACAGCGGCTTCAAGTCCGGGTGCAGCGGTACCACGCGATTCGATGGCCGACATATAGGCATACAGGGCATGTCCCTGCGGCACCACTACGGTAGGTCCACGCAAGCTACACGCACCTTGCGCGCATCCCCGGGATTTACCGTCTCCCAATCAAACATACAGCGTTAGTCTACATGTAACGGTTCGGCAGCAATTCTCCGCATAGGAAACGTGACACTAGCACAATCAGGCCATCAGCTTCACCCGCTGGTAGCAAAAAATCGCCTCCAGCCAAGAAAAAAAATGGTTTCGCGGGGGGGGGGGGGGG
>CACKRE030005062.1:73227-86510 GCA_902602495.3 Ectocarpus sp. CCAP 1310/34 | reverse complement strand
CTTGCCTTCTTCGCTGGTCGATCGATTATCCGCCCTGTTTCTTTGTTACTCCTGTGGACAGGACCTCCGCAGCCCCAACGGCACGTACATTATCGACACCGAAACGGGCGATAAGACACGCCTCGCCCCTAAGAAGGCCACGATGCTGCCGGAAGAGGGATGCCGGATTCACTTCGGCGGGGCCGCTTGCAAGGTATGAGGCGCCTAGCTTTATGTGTATCCCTAATTTTTAGTAGTAGCACGTGAAAGTAACCACCTTTTACCACGGGAATGGAGTACTGTATCTCGAGACAATCTGAAACCGTCTGTCTCACTGCTACGAGTTACACGTAAGATATAAGCGATCGTCAGAGACAGATCGGCATAGCATTGAAGCCTACCACGCGCAAGTCGAGTCTGAGCTACAGACAGACAGACAGACGGACAGACAACCATGGGCCACCGCCGCCCGTCATTGTTTCCATCCCAGGTGGCCATGGGGCCTCTCCCGGAGCCTGGCGCCTTGGCCGAGGAAGAAAAGGACGGTGTTTACGACAACGATACCCAGATTCCCGGGGTGATCGACTTGGGCGACGACGAAGAAGAAGAAGGAAAGGCCGAAGCGGGTGCTGGTGCTGAGGAGGATGCGGCGGCGGACGGCAAGAAGAGCGACACCGAGCCACTGTCGGGGGCGGAGGAAGAGGGAAAGTCGGAAGCCGAGGCGGGAATTCCACTGGCCGGGACGGATGCATCAGAGCCTGGGCGGGGTGCTGGGGTTGACCGGAGCCGGCAAGATCAAGGCGTCGAGGAGACGAAGGGAGAAGGGTGTGCTTCTGATGGCGGGGCGAAGCCAAGGTCGCCCTCTCGCGTGCGCTTCGAAGAAGCGCCTGCGAATTTGAGCGGCGGTGGCGGCGCTGTTAGTGGTGGCACGGGCGATGACGATGCCGAGCAGCCGACGCAAGCCATGGCCCTTGAGCTGCTGGATGACAGCGGCGACAACGATAAAGAGCGGGAGGGGGATGACGCCAAGGCAGCCACAGAGCGAGGTTCTGGGAGTTCAGCCGCCATGGCGCTTGAGCTCGACAACAGCGAAGGAGGCAAGGGGAAGGGGGGGGCGAACGCTGAGGAAGCAGGAAATAGCCAAGATGATGGTGATGCTGCTGTCCCTGCCGACCCTCGGGGTGCTACCGAAGAAACCGCTGCTAGTGCTGCTCCGCCCGGGGACGGTGGTGGTGCCGATGCGGAGGTTGTCCCCACGGACCCCCCGGCCCACGCGGACACCGACGGCGACACCGCAGACGAAGGTGACGCCGCTCTTCTCTTCGAGAAATCGGACGAAGAAGGGGACGGCAATGTGAAGGCGAGGGCCGCCGGCGCAGCCGCCGCCGCCGGCCCCGCTGGCGAAGAGAACAGCGGGGACGACACCGCAGACGAAGGCGACACCGCGCTCCTCTTCGACGACGACGCCGATGGCGCGATGGCGAAGGCCGTCACTGACGCCGGCGGCGGCGGCAGCGACACTGCTGCTGGTGGGGGCGCATGCTTGCCGGCGGCCGCCCCGAGGTCGCCGGGCCCCAGCGCGACGGCGGGGCTTAGCGGGACCCCGATGACGCCGTCCACGCTGCCCGATATCACCGGCAGATCGGTGACCTCCCCCGGGAACGTGTCCGACGTGTCGACGCAGAGGCAGGAGTCGCCGAGGGCTCCGTTACGAGGCGGCGAGGAGCATCGGCAGCAGCAAGAACCTGGCGCAGCCGAGGGAGGCCGGCCGCCGCCTGGTGGGGATTCTCCGGGAGGGGCGCGTGAAACCGGAGGGGTGGACGACGACATCAGCAACGATGCGGGGCCGGCAAAGCGGGAGGAAGGCAGCGACGATGACGACGACGACGACGACGACGACGACGACGACGACGACGACGGAAGCGAGGTGTCGGGGGCGTTGCTCCCCGCGGAGGACGACCTCGACGGTTTCGAAGACGATCTGCTTGACGCCGGGGCGGCGGAGCCGGCGGAGACTGGCGGCGACGGGGACGGCGGTGGGAGGGGGGGTGCCGGGGCGGAGGCGGCGGCAGCGGCCGACGGCGACGGAAATTCGGGCTCGGAGACGGACGCCACCGAGGTTGACACGGATGAGGGCCCTCTCGCCGCTGGGCGGACAGAGAACGTCCCTGACCCCCCCGCGGTTGAGGAGAACGCTTCCGCCGGCGGCGGCACAAGAAGTAGCAGTGCCATGGGGGCCCCGCCGGAGCCTGCAGAAGGTACTACCGTGAGCAGCGGGGGGGCATCACCCGGTGCCTCCTCGGGGTCAGATGCGAATGCGGGTGGTGTCGATGCCAGCAAAGGGGAGCGCCAGGGGCGGCGGGGGCAACAGCCTCCCGCCCAGGAGGACGCCCGGTCGCCGGGGGGCTCCCTGCTCCGGCGGGTGTCGACGGAAGACTCCATGATGGCCATCGCTAGGGAGCACGCGAGGAGCGAGGCGCTGGCGGCGGCCATGAATCAGGAGTCAGAGGAGGAGGAGTCAGAGGAAGAGGAGGAGGAGCAGGAGCAGGAGCAGGGTGAAACGGAGGTGGACAACGGTACCGGTGAGGCAGCAACCCAAGCCGTTCCTGTGCAACTGGAAGAGGACGAAGAAGAGGATGAGGAAGAGGAGGAGGAGAAGGAGGAGGAGGAGGAGGAAGCGGGGGACGGGACGGAGGTTGTAGAGGAGGGCGACTCCCCCCCGCAACAGGACGAGTTTTTGACCCCAGATACCTCGGCGTTGTCGCCGAGCAAGGCGCAAGCTGATGGAAACGAACCGCGGGGGAAGGCGCTGCCCGAGGAAGAGGAGGAGGAGGTCGGCGTTGAGCCCCCGATAGAGGCGGGTGACGCCGGCAAAAAGGTCGTGGAGGATCCCGCTGGTGGAGAGGAGGAAGGGGATCAGGCGGGGAGTGATGGTCACGGAGAGGGCCAGCAGCGGGAGCAGAAAGGGTCGCGGGGGAGCAAGGAGGAGGAACGGAGCTTAGAGAAGATGGGAGCGGAGGAAGAGGGAGAGGGAGGGAGAGAGGGGGAGGGAGACGACAGAGATGGCGGAGGAGCGAGAGAGGGGGAGGGGGAGGGAGAGGGAGAAACAGACGGGAAGGAGGCAGAGCGAGACGTGGAGGACGAGAAGGACACACCCGGGGCTGCCTCAGCAGCTGCCGCACCCGCACCAACGAGGACGAGCGGGCGGCGGAAACGGACGCTCAAGGACGTCTCGACCGTAGACGCACCAGAAGGCTCAACTAGCAAGGGGTTGAAGGAGCAGGCAACAAACAACACTACGCCGCGGGCAGTAGGTGGAAGGGCGGGCACACGACGAGCCGCTGCGTCTGCGTCGCACCCGGAAGTTCTACCAGAGGGAGAACAAGAACCGGCCCCGCCGGCGCCAGCGGGACGGCGGGGCCGAGGCGGGAAGAAATCACCCGGCGGTGTCGCGTCAGAACCGGCGGCGGTGGCGGCTCCAGAGCAGCAGGCGAACGAGGACTCGTCAAATCGACGCGGCAAGCGGCGAAGAACGGAGGAAGCAGAAGAAGTCTCCTTGTCGGAGACGGAAGGGACAGCACGGGGGGACGGGAAGGGCGGGACGGCTGCGTCGGCCCCCGCCCCGCCGGCGGCGAAGCGTGGGAGGAGATCGTCTCGCACTGCGGCTGCGGCCAGCACGTCCCTCGGGGACGACAAAGGTGATGACGCGGAGCCCCAAGAGGAGCCGGCGTCCGCGGTGACGGCGGGCAAGAGGGCGAGGGGGCGGGGGCGTGCGGCGAAGGAATCGGAGCCCAGCCAGGAGGACGCCGCTGCCACGACAAAAGCCACGAGGGGTACAGCCAGAGGCTGTTCGCAGGCGAGGGGCAAAGGGAAGGGCAAAGCCGTGGCGGTGGCGGGAGTTGGCAAGAAGCGGAAGGCGGCAGAGGACGCTGAGCTGAGCGCTGAGGAGAGCGACGGTGCCTGGGCCCAAAGTCGTCAGGGGAAGGCGGGCGGGAAAGGCAAGAACTCGACGGGTGCGAGAAAACGGAAGGCGGAAGAGGCAGGCGTGCCTTCCTCTCCACAAGCGGACGGGACCGACGAAGACGATGTCGCGTCTGCGTCGGCGACGGCGGCGACAACCGCCGGCCGAGGACGGAGAAGGAAGAGCAGCACAGCGAAGAAGGGGACGGATAGCAAGCCGGCGCCCGTCGCACCGGCGACGCCTTCGAAGCGCGGCAGGGGCCGTCCCTCAGCGGCGGCGGCAGCGGCAGCGGCGGCGGCTGCGGAGGAAGAAGAACAAGAAGAAACCACCCCGCGAAGTCCTGCCAAGGTTAGCAGCCGGGGAAGGGGTGCGAAGTCATCTCCGCCAACCCCGACGGTAGCAAGCCGTTCGGCGAGCGGCGGAGGAGGGGTCGACAGCGAGAGCTCCTGCGATGTAAAGGTGGCGGGCGTGTGCATCTCGTTTGTGGATTTTTGCTCGCGTCGTCTTTTTCCTGTTTCATGCTTTGATTCCTCGATACTTCAGTACACTTGAGGAGTCCTGTTATGGGGGGGTCTTGTTCGCCGCCACATGCACGTTTCCCAACTTGGCTGCGTTTTCAAGTACTGTTGTGTCCTTGCCTGTGCAGAGCGGTGTTATTATTGTATGTAGCTGCTATCACCGGCATCCTGTGATATCGCATGCTGTGTAAATTTCGCAACTTGCGTTGTCTCTGCCGCCAAACCACGGGAAGAAATACGGGCACACATGTCTCAGGCAAGAACCGCAGGAGGGGGTCCAACCCCCCCCTCCTGTGTGTCCCCGGTTGGGTCGTCTAGCTGGTAGAAGTGGAGGATAGGGACCAGAGGGGCAGACGACAGAGTCCAATGATGGGAGAAAAACAAACAATAAAACAAACAGGTTGTGCCTTCGATTTTACAGCTCTTTTGCTCCGTTCTCTTCCAAGAGTACGGCCGAGCTATAGGTGCTGTAGGTGTTGTGGATGTGCATGCCTGTGCGGAGATGATGTGATGCTCGGAGAAGTCATGCCGCTTCTCACTCGTCTGTGGCATCTGCCTTCGTCGTGTTTGTTGACTCGTGCCGTGGAAGGTTTGTTTCACCGGCGTGAAGCCAACGCCTAAGGAGCGGTCGTGCATGAAGAAGCTGGGGGTGTCTGAGGTAGGGGATGCAAACTGCTGCTACAGCTGCTGCTGCTGCTGCTGCTGCGCCAATGGACGACGGGCACATGAACAAACCGATCACCGCCTGCCTGCAATGTTTTCCCTCCCCTCCGTGCCACGCCACGGCTATGCCCAACGCCAAATAACGTAAAGCTGGATTGAGCCCAACCCAACCCGCCCTCCCCCCCGGCTATGCCCAACGCCGCCTAACCAAGGTGGAATCCGTGCTCGAAGCCACGCATTTAGTCGCTGGGGGCAGCGGAGTCTCGCTAAAACGTACACCCAAACTCCTGGCGGGGCTGGGTCGCTGCCGCTTCGTGGTGGACGTGGAGTGGTTGTATCAAAGCGCCAAGGATGGGAAGCTGCTGGATGGAGTGGAGTACGTCCTCTGTGATGCTGAGGTATGTCGTGGGAATTGTTGTTGCTGCTGCGTTTGTTTGGTTTTGACTGTTTTGGCCCCATGCCGTCGTTACGATGCCGAGGTAGACATTTTTCGTTTGCACATTTAGTTGACGTTGTTCTTGACGATGACTGTCGGTGTTGGTGTTGTTGTTGTTGTTCATCTTTTTAGGTGGTTGGATTCTTCGCCCACCGTCCCAACGAGATGTTATCTTTGAGGAACGAAGGCTAGTGATTCTCCCAATGCGCGTTCTTGCAAGCTACATACTTCTTTACCCGACGAAGAGGAACTCCAATCGTTCGTGGCTCGTGCGGATAACGCTTCTCTCTAGCTATTGAATGCAGGTCAAAAGGGTTCGAACGCCCCTTGTCATGACATGATTTCGGTAGTTTAGCTTGCTCAGGATGTTGGCGTGCTGAGCGGAAAAGTTGTAGAGTCCCACAGTAGGGACGTGACCACCCTGGGTGACACAGCCGCTCGATCAGATTCCCCACACGGAAGTAGTCTTTCAAGAAAAGACGGACCAATCAGAGAAGTGCGGGCACATTTTCTATCTGTCTCTCTTTCGCTCTCTGTCTCTCTCTCTCCTCTCTCCGTCTGAACGTCGGGGAGGGGTGACATGTGTACTCTGGGTCGTCAGTCCAAGACTTGACTACGAACGTACCGTGGTACACAGAGAGACAAACCCCCAAGGCAAACCAACATGTGGTCGCATGACATGTTTTCGCCGAATAAGCCTTGGTTGACCTCCTCAAACGGGCCCGGGTCGCCGGTCACTGTTGCTGTTTCTAAACGCAGGCGGAAAAGAAGTGGGGCTTCAATATGCGGGTGTCCCTGGGGCGAAGGCCCGAAGCGGGTCTGCTTTCAGGCCTCTCCGTGCACGTCGATCCATGCGTGGTGAGTCAGGTGTGCTGTGCTGATGTTATCGGTGTTCTGATGGGGTATTGTTGGTTTGGATGTTGGTGAGAGTCGGGGCGGTTTCGGGTGTAGAGATATAGATAAGTGTCCCCAGCTCATGCTCGGTGTCTTTGCAAATGGCTTCCTGGCTTGGGTAGTGTGTCGAGAGAGAAAGAAAGATAGGGAGGGAGAGAAAGAGACAGACCGACAAAGATGTGAAGAGAGAGAGAGAGAGAGACAGAGAGACAGAGAGATCCGAAGTCGCAACGTCGTTTGGTAATAACAACTAAAAACCCCGGACCTTGAGACATGGAGCTTGGACAATCGATGCGGCTGCTTCACTATCTTGTCGGCCTTTGGTAGAGTCATCAAACGATTCATTGGCGGGCTTGCTTGCTTGCTGCCTCCAAGGTGTTGGTGGCTTCGAACATTTTCTGTGTCGACTCCGTCGTGGTGGTTACATACCCGTCTTTTCCCGCGAATCACAGCAACAGTAAGGTGTTGGCGAAAATGGGAAAGTTGCACTGTAGCACGATCGGCGTGTGTGTGCTTTCGCGCGAATCATAGCAAAAAGAGGGTGTCAACGGGTATAGTTGTAACACGATCGGCGTGTGTGCACTTCGGGGGGTTATGCTGTCTACTCGTTTTGGACTCGTGCGTTCGAGTAAACGTAGCGCTGGTTGGGTGGTCGTCCCACCTGGCGTGCCACGAGGACAGCGATAACTTGATTGGGGACGCGTTTTTCTTGCTGTCTTTGTGTTTGTTGCGGAGATGTACTTCAAGTCAGCTATCTTGTTTTTTGCGAACCACGGCCGAGGTTGTGTATTTTTTCTCCCTTGCACATTTTTTGTTGCTTCTACGCCAAGAGTTTCACACATACTGCTGTGTGCATGCGTGTATTTGTGTCTTTGCTTGCTGTGCGTGGCAGGCGGGCGTCAAGGGTATGGGGTGTCCCCCCCTGGAAGAGATGGAGATGGTCGTCATCTCCGCCGGAGGACAGTGGTTGCCTCAACTTCCAAAGGTATTTCGTCGTTGCGTGTTGCTGTTGAGGTCGTCGTCGTGAAGCTGCTGTTGGTCGTCGCCGTCGTCATCATGGTCGCAGTCTGGGTAGCGAAGGGACCGCCCAAAGTCTGGTGGTGTCGATATAAGCGAGAATAACTACAGTGCTTCGTCTAACGACCGCTCTAGGAACAGAGTTACCTGGCCCACTGCCGGGCTCGATTTCCATTCAGATTTGTTAGTTGCGGTCTATCACCAGACTGCGGGAAAGTCACATTTGATCCCCCCTTCGCCGGCCCGGTGAGAACCCGGCGTGCTCCTTCCCGGCTTTGCAGGAATGCGAGGTCAATGGTCTACCGTTTACGTCATGCACGGCTGAGTATCCCTCCCCCCGTTCTCGGCCCTGTGGGAACAATGCTCCGCACTCTCGTGGACGCGTGGTCAACGGGTTATCAGACAAAGGCATCCAAAACATGAGTACTCCTCCCTCTCCGAGGTCTATGATCGAACGATTGCAGCATGCGTTTACAGGAGTAACCCCCCCGCCCGCGCTTTGTACGCCAACTGTCACTCTCTGCGGCAGCGCGGAGGGCCCGAGCCCGAGTCCCTCCTGGTTATATCCCACCCGGACGCCCTCAAAGCCGCCGGGGCGAAGGGAGCGAAGTCTCGCGCCGCCGCCGCAGCCGGCCGCAACGGCAAGGCCTACCTCCCGGAGATGCTCTTCCTGTGCATCTTGCGCCAGAAGATGTCGTGGCCTGCTGATTTGGTTGCTGGGGGGGGGGGTGCCGAGGCTGGACCCGCTAGTAAGAAACCGGCCAAGCGTAGACGGGTTTAGATGGCGGGGGGGGGCTTACTAATGTAAACGCTTGCCGCAGTCGGGTGTAATTATGTAGACGCATGCCGTAGTCGTTAGGCATTGGGGGGCGGTACTAATGTTCTGCAGGTATAAGCAGTTATACCATTAGCCAAGTAGGGGAGGATGCTATGGGTAGCACAGAGGATGCCAAATAGCAAGGGATTCAGATTGGGGTGGTTTCGAACCGATTGTTGGACGGAGTTTATGGGCGAAATAGTCCGGGGGTTGTCGCTGGACGACCGAATGGTCTACTGTAGGTGGGGGGAACGATACCATGGTTCCTTACCAAAACTTGCATTGCTCTACTATTACTGCTGTCCTCCCGTTGGGGGGGGTAGTCGCTTGGTAAGAACTGTAAAAAGGGCCAAGACTCTGGGGAAGAACCAGGGCAGATGGGGTAAGGTCAGGTTTTGGCGGACCCTCTGTGTTGATGAGATGGGAAAGCTTGCCCTGTTGTTCTCTGATATTGCTGTGTACAAATCGATGCAGCCTTGCCCTGCGGCGTCGAACGCCAGAATGTTGAAATATAACGAGAGTTGCCATGTCTTTCCCTCATCCTGACTGTAGACGACTCCCATCCCGAATGAGGATGATCTCGGAATCTGTGGGGTCTCGCCAAGTTCTGTTTTGGAATAAGCGACACACTTTATCATCAACGTTGAATGAGACTCGCTGATGTGTCGACGCCCACTTTGACCCTCTGTCACAAAACCTCTAATAAAAGCCCGAGGGTAACCCTACCGCGGCAAGTACAACCTTCTCCGGAACCGTTCCCTGATTCTCGGAAATGGAAATGTTCCTTGACTTGGCGGTGC
Source organism: Ectocarpus sp. CCAP 1310/34 (assembly GCA_902602495.3). Classification (NCBI taxonomy): domain Eukaryota; class Phaeophyceae; order Ectocarpales; family Ectocarpaceae; genus Ectocarpus; species Ectocarpus sp. CCAP 1310/34. The sequence continues at coordinate 77,425 of CACKRE030005062.1, read as the reverse complement.
GTGATGGGACCCTTCCAGCCGTTTTCTCGGCGGAAATCAGTTTCCGCTCCTACCAATGGACGCAGGCAAGGGATCGGCCTGCGCGAAAGAAGACCCTACGAACAGGCTACCAGCCACCGGCCGAGAGCACATTGTATATTATCATTTGCATACGCAGGATTGCTGCTGAAGAAACAGGAAGCGAAATCCCTGTGTGCAACCGCCTCCCAGACCTCTTGTGACTCTTCGGAAGGCGGGTTGTTGGCCGTCATTGCGCCGCATCCAGCACCTCCAGAGGAGCGGAGCGTGGTAGGTAGAGTACAGCAAACACCACCCCGATCCAAGGTGTGAGAGGGTAGAGAAGCACGGACAGCCAGCGAGGACAGCAGTGCTTGCCGCAAGCGATGGCAACCGAGTCAGGATCTTCCTCACGAGTCCAGAAGACGACGTCATCCGATGGCGCGGCCGGTAGCGCCAGGACGACTAGAACCGACACGGGCGACGCCAGCAGCGGTGCTGTGACGCTTGTATCGATGGACGGGGACGGCTTCGTAGTTGAGGCCTCGGCAATCAAGGTCTCCAAGCTTCTCAATGCCATGGTGGATGGTGAGGGCAGTACATCGCGACTCTCGTATTAGGAGATCTGGGCTGCGTGACGTGTGTGACGTCAATCCGCAGTTCCGCAGTACAGCAGTATTATTGCATCAACCCAGCAGCATCGTGTTGCATTTTTCTGTGGCAAGGAGAGGGAATGCTCACACTTACACACGTCTTTGTTTCGGCATTCGAGGAATGGCGGTATCGACTAGCTTGTGTTGCTCGCATATCTGGATCTACGATACAGCAGTGGGCAGAAAAAATCTGGCAGAAACCAAACATCGGCATGTACCAGGTACGCTGCAGGTACACTCCGCCGTTGGCCAGAAATGTAGGGTATGGATAGATCGCGAAGAATCCTACAGCAGTAGTGTACACGGCCTCTGTTGTATTTTGCTCTTAGCCTAGGATCATTTAATGAAAGTATTGGATTTTGGATGAGGCCTCCAGATCCGGCCTGTGGTCCCACCCAACGTTTCCTGTTTTGAGTCTTCTGTTTGACCACTGACCTGGAGCCTGGATGATCACCCAAACTTTCGTGAATTTTAATAAGTACATTAGCGCTTCCTCCGGCGGGCACACGCTGCAAAGTCTGCTTCGAAGGCCGGAGACAACGATGCCTCTTTGGTGGCCGTGTAGTTGGCCGCCCGCTCCCGAGCGGAGAAGGGTTCAACATAGTACTTCGCGATGGACTCCGTTTTCCAACCCCGAACCTGCATGATCTCCTCTATCGCGGCGCCGCCCATGGACCTGCTCTGCGGACCCTTCAGGGGACGCTGCACCGGGGCCGAAAGCTCCTTGAAGCGTGCCGCGACCCCGTCAGTGTCCTGTTTGTGTTCACGCAAATTACCTAACCACCAAGGGGTGGACTCCGACACCCGTCTTGGCGACCTTGAGGAGCTCAAGCTCGTGCGGAAGATAAACGGGCGTCACCACCAAGCCCAGGCGAGCCCAGAGGTGACGCCCGTTCATTTTTCGCACTATCTTCAGCTCCTGCAGGTCGCCCACGATTGTGTCGGTATCCACCCCTTGGTGGTTGGGCAACTTGCGTGCGAACACAAGCAAAACGCTGACTGGGTCGTGGCATGCTCCGAGGAGCTTCCGCCTCCTGTACAACGTCCCCTACAGGATGCGCTGAGCATCGGCGAGGCCGAGTTCTGTCGTGAGTTGGATGGCCGCGAGGATGGCGGCGTCCAAGTCGTTCCACGACCCAGTCATTTCCGAGTTGCGGATGATGCGCTTGATGTGGAGTAGACGCGGCAGCATCTTGTGATACGGGAAGAGGAGCGAGCGCCCGGGAAAGTCGACCGCAAGATAATGGCCAGCACCGCAACAACAGTCAGTATTGAGCGACCCGGCAAGCAGACTTTCGACTGGCCCCGAACGAACTGCAATCGGGGTTCGGGGTTAAGAAGTTCCAATTCAGTAAGACAAAAGAGTGCAGACGGAGCGTCTAGCAGCGTCGGACCCGCGGTGTACAGCAAACAGGGAAGCGGTGTATAGCGACGGCAGACTCGCCACCCTTTCAGCAGCGGAAGCAGATCAGCGCCGATGGTGCGTAGACGGAGGGGTATACGCATCTGGCGACGACGGGGGAGTAAGAGGGGTATGGAGCAACACGGTAAACCGAACATCACAAGATCAACTTTAATAGCTACACGGCGGGCGGAGTAAAGCAACCTATAGCTTGCCACCCGTCATAGTAGGCGGAGTTTAGCGAGTCGAGTTCAACACCGATGGCGCGCGCGATGCCTGCATCGACGGAGCGGTGAAATCGGGGTGTACAGCATCACGGCAAGCGGAGTATGGCAACTGACCGCTTGCCGCCCGTCACAGCGGGCAGAGTATAACAGCTAGATCAATGGAAACTGCAATATCTGCATCTACCGAAGGGGTGTGAGCGGGGTGTATTTTTTTTTTGGTCTTTCACTTCAAATCAGCGCTCACGGCACTAGTGCCGTTTACTCCAACCCGTGGTCACACAGAAGAGCCCCTCTCTACCCTCCCCTCCTGCGGTACTTTGCCTTCGGTTTTTAATGCGAGAAGAGTTCAGCACTCTCTTCCCTCTGTGTACACACGAACTAGCGCTATCCACTAGGCCAGGAGCGGAAGCGAGAGAAAAACTCACTTTGCAAGATAAGCTCGCTTACGCCGGGATTCGAACCCCTGACCTGACCTCTAGAAAGTTTCGAGGTTACCAACTAGACCACCGGGGCGACCGGTTGGATAGAAACACGGCGAGCGGAGTATCGTGACGGATAGCTCGCCACCCGTCACAGCAGGTAGAGTATAGCAACTCGATGTCTGCATCGATGGCAACGATGGCAACGACGATACCCGCGTCGTCAGAGTGTTGTAATCGGGGTGTATAGTAACCCGGCAAGCGGGGTAAGCAACTGATCGCTTGCCCCCGTCACATGATGTAGAGTATAGCGACTCGATGTCTACGTCGGTGGCAACTGAGATATCGGCATCGCCGGAGGTGTGTGAGTGGGGTGTTTAGCAACATAGCAAGCGGAGTACAGCAACTGATAGCTTGCCTCCGTCACGGCAGGTAGAGTATTGCAACTCGATTTCGGCATCGATGGCATTTGCGATATCTGGACCGAGACAAAGGGTTGAACGAACGGGGTACAGCAACACGGCGAGCGGAGTATAGCAACCGATAGCATGTAACCCGCCACAGCCGGCAGAGTACAGCGACTCGATTGCTGCAGACGGAGGGTTGTAAGCGGGGTATATGGCAACGCGGCAAGCGGGGTATGGCAACTGATCGCTCGCCATCCGTCACATAAAGTAGAGTTGTGTAGCAACTCCAGTTCTGCATCGATGGCAATGCGATATCGGCATCGCGGGCGCGGGCACCACGGCGGGCGCAAGTGCCGGCGCGGGGGACGAGGCGCTCGCGTACCTGGCATCTCAAAAATTGACTTTTCTCGGTGTTTTCTCGTAATCAAGATAGGGAGAAAGGAGAATGATCAGCTGTGTGCTTTTATCAACATGTTCAAAGTGCTGACGCCTTCCTCCATACTTTGTTCCGAGTCTCGGATTCATCTGTAGCTCAAATATACCAATGTATGTCACCACCTTTATTTGAGCAACACACAGTTATTTTGGCCCCCGTGGGTAGCAGACTCAACAAATATTGTAACAGCCGGGGTCAAACAGCGCACAGCCAGAACCTTTCCTCCTGCATGGCTTCCTTTCAACTTAAAGCGGTAAATGTTCGACGATCCCTTCCGTGTTGTGCAACCAACACCCGCCGGCGACATGAAGCCGGGGGAATTAAACTTGCTGCCGTTCTAACGAACGGGCCCTCATGACGTCAACCCTAGTCCCCTCCAAGAACATCTCGGCGGGTGGAGCCTATGACACATTGTTTCATGAAACATATCGCCCTAGGCCTACCTCGAAGATAGGGGGGCGAGCGTTGAACGAAGCAAAAAGATCACGCCCTAGAAGGCCATCCCTTTTCTCCCTTACACGTAGGTCTCAAAGATGTCCGTCTGTCTGCCCTTGAAGGTACTGTACCTTCCAAAGATTCACGTACATTTGTCTTGCGCCTCGTCTTCCTCATTCTCTTGCTGTGTTTCTTATGTATCTCTCCCCCCCCCCCCCCCCC
>CACKRE030005062.1:43248-61333 GCA_902602495.3 Ectocarpus sp. CCAP 1310/34 | reverse complement strand
GGCTTGTTTTACAACGTCGTTGCCAAGCGACGAAAACCCAATCCCGATGGCAAACACCGGGGCGGCGGCTTGTTTTACAACGTCGTTGCCAAGCGACGAAAACCCAACCCCGATGGTAAACACCGGGGGGGAGATAGGGGTGTGGTCATTGGGGTACCCGGCCGTAGCCCTCAGGTCGTACTGTAGTGGTTTCGCCGGCTCGACTATGAGAGGGGGAAAGTACAAACCGTACTATGGGGCGACAGTAGTCTTACATTGGCATGGAACAGAGATCTTATTGTTCACAACTTTCAGTTAGTTGACCTCGGGAGGAAACGTGTATGTATGTGCCCAATAGGGATCGTGCGACGTGTGTGATGAAAACGCGCGTGCTTTCATGAAGTGTGACGCCACAGTTTACACGTGATCCAGGCGACGATGAGGTTTCAAAACATTCGCTGCGCATCGGATGAGCCATCCGTTCACTTCAAAGCCATCCAGATACGTAAGTACATATGAGGCATACTTTGTACCCGTGGTGCAGGTATAACGTCTTGGCAGGGCGAGTATTACTCTGATAGAATTTGACATTTCTTGGCAGAAGCAGCACTATAGTACCTACAGCTGACGTAGTTAATCTTTATGAGCGGCCAAAAGAGGGTACGCAACTCCAAGCACGTTCCTAGCCAAGAGCGAGAAAGTCTTTATGACGTGCCTCTAATGAAACATACCCGTTCATACTATTCCGCAATACTCCAAAGGTATGCTGCTATGTTCTTGAATTCCCAAGGCTGCTTTACTTCACCGAACTTTTTCGCACTACATTAGTCAAACATGCAATCTTGCCTGAAAATGGTAGAAGGCGCCCGCGCGACATTCTCTCCCCCCAGTGGATGCCGCAGTATTAATGAAGTCTGCGAAACACAGCGGGGTGGAATTTTGTTGTAAAGCAAGGGGTAAAGAAACCCCGAAGACGGAGCGTTGACGTCTTTATCGGCGAACGGCTGCGGAAAATACAACGACCAAACCCAAGCTTGTCACACATGAAGGGTTCATTTGTATCTCGTTCGGCCTACTTTATCTGCTGCATGCACAGGAGAAATCGACTAGTACTGCGGAACAACAAGCGCGCCCAGGGCCGTGGAGGTCGTCTACTGGACCGCCTGAGTTTGATCCTCCTGTGTTGTCTTCTCACCCTGCTTGTAGTACTTTCCGCCAATGAGAAACAGCGTTTGGCTACCACCCACGTCCTTGACACACGTCTGGTGCTCAGGTTTGATCCAGTGCTCGCATCTTCCCTTGGCTTTCTCAACAATGGTCATCGGGCCCACCGCAACCTATGTCGGGATCGTATATTTGGGAGTGTGTTTTTTTGTTGCGTCGTCAAACGCCATGGATTTTTCGTGGTCTCAACTGCATGTATGTTGAATTAGCGGTATTGTGATACCGTTACTTGGTCGCCTCACCGACACCGGAAGATGAAATCGTCAACAACGTCCTGACACATTTGCAACAAAGTATTACCGGCACAGCAACACGACATACAACGCAGCCCTAGTATCGCATGTCACTCATTTTCTTTCTCTCTCTCTCTTTCTTTCTCGCACCTGCATGCTCGGTGATAAGCCCCCTTTGCTTTCGTCGTTGCCGCCGCCGTCCGCGTTCGACGTCCCGTAGTTGGTCCCCGCCCCTGCCCCGAGCGGCTCGTTGTAGAAACATTCAAGGTCTGGGCAGAGCGTGACAAGGCCATGCCCATCAATGATGACCTCTCGCCCTCTCATTAGCGCAACGGCCTCTCCGTCTTCTTGATCCACATCCGACAACGCCTGTAGCCAGCGGAAGGCCGGCGAGAAGGAAAAACGGGTCTGTTGCCTGGAATGGTCTTTGTGGGCGTTCTAAACGCTGTCTTGTTTCAGCATCCTCGCCGTATCCGAATGAGCCTCAACCTTTTGGGAGATAACAAAACGTACAAGGCACTGCACCCCTCATGCTGGTGTGCAGGCCTCAAGAATGACTCAAATTAACCCCCGTGTCGCGCACGCCACAGCCAGTGACAAGCGCAGAAAACCCGCCAGATAAGAATGCGTATGCCATGGAGGCACACGCTTTGAGATATTTGTTCACCCAATAAATACAATGTATGGCGTAGGTAACACAATGTGCGCCATCCCCGGGACCACCGGTCAAGGCTCGGTTACTCCACGACGAAGAGGATGTGGAACCCAGGTGATTCGTTTTCAGAATGCTCTCGACAAGACCATTTCAACAACGCCATTATTGACACCGTCACTCCCTTTCTGCTGAGGAGAAATCGAGCATTGAAAACCGGTCTAGAGGGTGTGATAACTTGAGTCCACCACAGCGAGTACCCCCGATTGCGCGAAGGCGTTACCCCTGCACCAGAACCGACCCCCTACATCCTATTGCAATTCTACAGTTACGCATTGCCTTGACGGTAAACTTGATCCTGAGAGACGGATCCGAGGCGGCGGCGAGGCTGTAGCACCCCTCTGCGCTTTGTAAGGGCAGCCCGTGGTTCACCCGAAACGCCTGATCAGTGCATTGCAAAGGAGTTGGAGAGCACTTAGAGCGGCGGCCAAGAACAAGCACTCCAGAAGTGCGTTCGATAATACCAGACACGAATGCAAGATATGTCGTACTGAGCTGCATTTCCACAGAGAAGGCGCAGGAAAAGAAAGCACCACAGCCAAGAAGGAAAGCTCTACCACTTGACAATCTGTTGACGAAGTGAGCGAAACACAATTGGCACCTGTTCGAGCCGTTGTGAGCAGTGTTTCGTTGCGAGGGGGTACTGGTTCGACACCAGTTGGTAGTTGTGGCCGCACGATCTACGAGTTCTCTTGTCGTTTGGTGCAGGTGTACCCACGTGCCAGGCGAGAAATTCGCAGCCGACAGAACTCGAAGCGCGTGATGTATGCACGACGAATTATTACCTCTAGCCGTTCCGAGTAGTTGGTGAGGTGCGAGCACCTCCTCCAGACGCGGTTTACGTCGACCTTGTTCTTGTGGATGGTCAGCTGGCCCCTCAGGTAAGCCCTGTACTGATCGCCAAAACTGCGGCAGGTTGCATGGTGTACATTTATGTGTAATGCGTGTTTAGTATGGCGCACGAAAGCCACTTCTGTATGCACGGAAAAAGGAAAATTTGCAATGGCCGGGCCGTAGCTTCGAACCATACAGAGATGATGTGGGTATCCAAATCATGCTGTTGCTAATGTCGATGCATCTTCTGGTGTTGTGGCTGATGGTTTCGTGGTTGCCGTTGCCATCACTTCAAGGGGCGGCGAGTCTTGTCAATGACAAGGAGGTGAAAAAAGAGAGAACGCACCCTCAGCTGGTTCCTTCGGAACCGCTCTCTGGTGCTACCACAGCACAACAGTCGAGGGGTTCCCATCTCATCGAAGGTACTTCGCAACAGCTTTACGCCAGGCTATTGACCCTCCCCAAGTCTTCTACGAGGAATTACGCACCTGAAGGTGATGATGTCAAAGTCTTGTAGCTCCGTGGGCTCCAGCCAACCCCTACGCATGTCGCCGAAAAGCACATCGAGGTCCCCGAACGCCCAGTGGGAGTATTCCACCAGGTACTCTCGGAAGAGCCAGCCGAACGCCGGCTTGAACTCCACGATGAAGTACGGCGACTGAACGGACGGCACAAAAAAACAGCATGCCCATGCGGCGATAGGCAGGGTTCGGGCTTCGGTCACTATATTTTTGTCTCCGGTTCTTTGCAAAGGATGGTGGGAACACTCTCTGACTTAGAGTCCGGGAGCTCCACCCTAACACTAGCCGGTACTCCACGATGAAGACGGCGACTTCATGTGTCACATCACGTGTTCATGTCGACGTCGGGAGCATCGCTTAGGCCACTCGAACCACGGGTCACGTTCAACACTCTGTGTTTTCGTTGCATGTAGTCTGGGTGCCTATCTCTGTCTGTCGGCGTGCGATTATCGCACCAGCCGGGGTCAGGCAATCGGGAAGGTAAACGCTGGAGTTATTGGGGTTTCTTATCCTTCTCCCCTGCGGTGCCTGCCTTCATTTTCTATGCGAAAAGGGGGTATACACCTCTTGTTCTCATTTAGATTTTTTTCTCACGACCATGGGTGTTCAGCCTTACATGAAATTGAGATTTTCTCACTTCAGAGAGATTCGAACAAGAAGAAGAAGAAATCTAGAGGGTTGGAAGGGTATAACGACACCAACTGACCCACTATTTTCTGAGTTTTGCCTTGTGGTAGGCTGTTACAATGGAGTGTTCCTTCATAACCAAGCACGGCGATGCGGCAGACACAAAGGCGGTTGGTGGGGCTCGATGAGCTCCGCAAGAGAGTGCCATCAACAAGCAGCGGCCAAACCCACCGAAAACAAAGTGCACCTGCAACACTCTATCCCAGACTGCCACGATGGCACACGAACACCGGGTCCTCACCGTTATGAACAGCTGATGCAAGAACGAGGCAGCCCTCTTTCGCTTGACGGCGTTCTTCGCCAACGCTTCCGTGATAGATTCTTCCCAGATACGACTTGCCGCCGTTTCTACGCCGCTATCTTTCCCCTCGTTCCCGTCATTTTCCTGCACCTCGATCTCGGCGTGGGTTTCCGGGACACTTTCTACATCGCCATCCGATTTATCGCCGTTGCCATCGCCACCGTCCAAACCATCCCCGCGGTCGCCACCGTGAACGGGTAGGGGGTCTTCTGGCTCAACTACCCCGGCTAGCAGCCACGCCATGCGTCTCGTGGTCATGGGGAAGAACTTGATGTTCGGGGGGCTTTGCTTTCTCACCAGTTTCTGGTTTTTCAAGTGTTTGCGGGGGGGCAGGGAGATATGCTGAATGCGTGAGTAATACACTTGCGGTGATTGTGGCAAGAGCTACCGAACCCTGCAGAGTGGCAGCGAAACGCCGCTACTCATATTATAGTACCGGAGGCAATGGTTTCAGGATGTGTCGGTAGCGACAACGTCTTTCTCGGGCCAGCCGAGTATAGTGTACTGCAGCACGTTTACGTCCGCATTTCTTGTGACGTGACACCTGTGGAACATGTAGACAATGTTACCCACGGGTGGATGTGTGTGAATTCTGCAGGGATGGACGATGGTGGGATCTGCGCCATGAAATACATAGATAGGGTGTCCTCCAAGATTCGGTATGAATAGACTCATGACGCTAGGTTTCCACAACAAAAACGTTTGGTACATACGCGTGTACGTCCTTCAACATCATGAGACGGACGGAGAAGTGAAAAGTGACTCGTTTGGACGCATCGGCTAGCGTGAACGCTTCGGGTTCCTTACAAATACGCTGACATGTGAAAAGATACGAGCTACGATGAGAGACAAGGCAAAACTACTATTGTAGTACTCCCGCAGCAGCGTACTACGCAGCCAACAACGAAGTCGGTGAGTCTGGAACGGTGCGTACCCCAACCTTCTCCTCAAACAGGCCACCTTAAATCACCACACGTACCAAACTGAGTGCCACGGTAGGAGCGAGCTCTGTTGAAACCCTCTTTTCGTACTCAGTACCACACCGAGGGCTGACGTGTCTGTGAAGCTTCCAAGTGTGCGAAGACAGGCAGTGTTCTTCTTTGTGAGTTACTCGCCTGGTCGCAGAATATAATCCAGTCAACGAGTCCGTCATTGAGCCTAGCCTGCTCCGCGAAAGCATCCCACCACACGGGCAGGTCTTTCCCGACGTACGGTATCACAACTGCCACCTTCTGCCCATTGAATTGGTCTGGTTGGGTAGGTTGTGGCGGTGCTTGCCCCCGCCACGGGTCTTTCCCAGTGATCCAATATTCGGTAGGGTCGGCAACCGCAGAAGTACGATTCTCGAGCAGTTCGACATCATGGTTTACAGCAACCTTGACTGTTGCCTGCCCTGTTTGTTGTTTGATGCTCGCCGAGGGGAGTGCACGCTCTGTGCCCGTCTGTGGAACGCCGTTTTCGTCGAAATACGGCATGTTTTCGTTGACGGCGACAAGATCCGGGATGGACCGCCTGCGGATACCCATGTTTTCGTCATCCAAGGCAGCTGTGCGGGAGGGTAACTGGAGGATCCGGCTTTCGTCCTTGCTGTGCTGGTCGGACGAAGATACTGCCGAGCTGCTGACCAGCAAAGATTCTTCCGACCTGCTGCCCAAAAATGCCAAGTAGAGGTCGATGATCAACGCTCCTCCTACCATACACCCGATCACCTTGAACCGCCTCCGGTAGCGCCTGCCATTACCGTTGCTTTCGCTTGCGCTGGGGCGCCGGCCAGGGTGCTGCGGTTGCACTAGTTTCTGGTGTTGGCGCTGGTTCTCTTGTTTCTTCTCACGAACCGCAAATATCCCGTCCGCAGAGGCCGGCGCATGCTCCTCGTGACGATCAGTACCTGCAAAAGGACTGGGTGCTGATCCTGCCTCGGCTAGTCCTGTTTCTCCATCTGGCGATGAAAGCATCGGAGAAGGGCAATACTGCCAAGCACGCCGGAGAAAGAACGGCAGCCTTCTTCTTCTGTCGGGCGGCGCAAGCGGCGGCGTTAACTTCGGCCGTAAGTCTGGGGTCGGCAACTGCTGGGTGGGCGTTGACGATGCGTCTCTTTTTGGAGACTCAACATCGAACGGGAGCGGGTGCTCGCCAACAGCAATGCTGGAAAGCTTCTTCTGCCTCCTTGACATGTGGTACGTGCTCATCGTGGGTGTGGTGTGGACCCTGCTCTGATCTTGCTGCCCGCACTGATCCCGAAACGAATCTTCTGGCTCGCATCGGGAAATGCTGATCGCCAGATGTTCGGTGCAGCGGACGGGCCGCACGAGAAGTACTGTAGGTCGAAGCCAAACTCGTCTCTCTTGCTGTTCAAGAGGTGTGTGTACGTAGAGAATGCATTGAGCGCCTCACGTCTGGAGACGGACGAGAGTTGTGAGAGTGATAGATAGGATGCCAAAAGATCGCAGCCTTCATGTGTAACCGAAGTCGTCATCACGTGCGCGCGAAGAGGAAGCGGCGTAATTACATCAACCAAAAAAAGGAACTGTACCGCAGGCGTTTGTGTGTTTGCGTCTCAATAGGGTATGTACATTGTGAAAGAAAAAGTGTATTGCCCCGCATTGTAAAGGCGAGCGCTAGTTGTGTTGGACCGAAGCAGCATTTGGTCTCGCGGCAACGCGGATATCCTCCGCCCTCTCCTCCTGCTTGCGAGGAGCCAGATACGGTGAACAGTGAATCACGAAAGCCTGCTACGTGCACCGGGTCGGGTCCTAATCTCGACCCAAGATCTTGGTTGTGTGTGTCGACCATTCGGACCCTGCCGGGGGGACAATGCCACTGCTTTAGGTTTCCTGACGGCGATCGCGGTTGTGCGAGTGAGAGCCAGGCAAGGGCATGCCGCGGGCAAGAAGCACGAAGAGAGGTACAGCACTTCTTGGCCATGTCTGCCCAGCTCTGAAATGCAAGCTGTCCTTGACTCAAGCGTGCTTTTATGACGGGTGTATGCATACCAATATTGTTGACGCCGGCCTTGTCTGCTGGCTGGCTCTCAACGCCTGTTTGTTCGCGGCAGGTGGGGGACGGCTCATGGTCGCAGCTGGGGTTGGAGGTGGTGGCGGTGCTGCCGTGCCCCGAAGCGGTGAAGGTGGCGGGATTTTTGCTGAAGGGGCCAATAGGGAACGCACCAGGTGAGAAGTGGGGATCTATGGAGATCGGCTAGGGTAAGCGTCATGCTACAATATGCAACCGTCATGGAACATGTGAAAAAAAAGCCGTTTTCATCTTGCCGCTTTTGGCGCCGTCTTCCCTGTTTTTTGGGGGTAGAGCGCCCCAACCGGCCTCTTGTTTTTCTCTACTGCTTTTGCCAGAGGACTGCGGGCGTGTGGGGTACATACAGGCAGAGAGAGAAAAGCATAATTCGAGAGTTTGAGAGAGGGAGAGCACAGGCGGTGAAAGCTCTTTGTCCTTCGACAAAACTACTCTTCAGTATTTCATGTGGGGAGGGTTCGCCAGGCCAACCGATTTTCCCTATCTCTCTCCCGCGGCATCTTGAGTAGCACACATCGCACGGATCGATTTCCTCAGCTCGGTGGTGCCTCACTGTCAACCACGCTTACCCATGCCGAACCGTTCACCTTCGAGAGACCCTTTGCGCGACAGGACTAACCTCAAGCCTTTCCCCGCGTTCTTGACTTCTCTTGTGACGAAGATCGATCCAAGCCACCCTTGCTGCCATTGCCCATATCCCCACTTGTGGAAGCATCATCGACACAGCCAATGCCAGTCTGCGCTAGATAGGCCTATTTCTTGCCATCCTGCTCCCCCAGTCAGTGTTTCATTTCGTGCTACACGAGAATCGAGGCCACCTATTTTTGCCTGCAACCCTCAACATACACTGGTTTCGCGCGATTCCTGCTGGCCCCTCCGGCGCTAGTCGCAACAGACTGCTGGCGGCAGGCACGATTCCTTCTCCCGAAAGCCACACGCCTGCGGCAGCGGCGGCATCCGCAGCAACAGCCGCGACTTACGCAAGATTGGCGCAGCGATCGTCGACCCGTCTGGCGCTGCAACGTTCGACGTCTTCGCCATCACCCAGGGCGGCGACGAACCGTTCCTCCGTGCGGAGGCGGCACAGAAGCACGCGGGTCAACGGGCTGACTGAGATAGGAGCGGCGGCGACGCCCGCTCGTGGTGGGGGTCTTGTCGGCAGTAGGCAAGTCGGGACGGCGGTGAGGGTGACAGTGCCGAAGCGAGCCTCGCGGCGTCTATCCGGCGGAGAGGCCTTGATTTCCATGAGGGACGCGAACGACAACCTGGACAGACTCGTTTTGCCCCGCAAGAGGAAATCGGCGGGGGGTGCGGGAGCGGTGACATCGACAGGAGCAGCAGCCACGAAACACCGGGCGACGGGTCAGCAGCAGCAGCAGCAGCAGCAGCAGCAGCAGCAGCAGCAGGCCGGACAGAAGCCGTTTGGACCAAGCAACGCTGTTGATTCTAACCCTAACCCTAACCCTACGCCGGATGTTGCCGGCGGTTTTGATGCTAGCAACGATGCTTGTGCTGGTGCTGGTGCTTCTGCTAGGGCTGCTTGTGCTGATGCTTCTGCTGATGCTGGAGCTGCTTCCGACAACATCGCGCCTGGTCCGAAGCCAGGAGCTGCTAGCAAAATGTTGTCGACGAATTTGTCCTGGCCCCCTTCGAGGCTTGCTTCCATCACAACCGCTTGCGTTCCGACCTCGGCTCTTGATGACCACTACACATCGAATTCACTCGGTACCTGTGCCGCCGCCACCAGCGCTGGCGCGACCTCATCGAGAACTAGAGCCGCGGTTAGCGGCGATAGAGCCGAACGGGGTCTCCGGACGACGGTCCCAGCAGCACCGCTGTGGACGGTGGTTGTTCTCGACAATGGCACGGCCGGCCGGCGTCGTGATGCCGTGACCGGCCTCCTCGTGAAGGGAGGGGCTTTCACCGCTGCAGGAGGCGCCAATACCCTCGGGGCAATCCCCGCAGCCCCCAGCGGGCAACAACGCGCGGAGGCTCGGCGGCAGGTTCCGCCGCCGCCGCCGCCGCCGCCGCCGCCGCCGCAGCAGCAGCAGCAGCAGCAGCAGCAGCAGCAGCAGCAGCAGCACGGCGGCCAGGAGAAAGAGGGAGGCGTTGCTGAGCGTGTTGGCGCTGGCGTTGTAGCTACCCCGACGGTGGGCACCACCGGGACGACCGCGATGAAGCTCGAGCCCATGTCCGCTATTGTCGCGGCCACGGCCGCGGCCGCGCCCGCTACTCTGGCTGCCAGAGCTGCGGCCGCCGCCGCTGCCGCCGCCGCCGCCGTTGCTTCAGTCGGCAGTGGAGAGTCAAAAGCTCCCGGAAGAACGGCGGTGGCGGCGGCGGCGGGTGACTCGGGCGGTCCCGTAAGGGCAGATTTCACCGGGTGGCAGTCCTGGCCGAAGACACGGCAAGAGTCGAGACCCGAAGACGGCGGGATCGACGACGCTTCGGGCAAGGTAGACATGAACGGGTCCGGAGCAGGCCTTCCCCTCCTTCAGGCCTCCCCGTACCCGTGCTCCGAGAGCGGGGCCGGCAAGAAGAACGGCGAAGAGAGCAGCGGTGACGGCACGGGCGGAGGAGGCTCGAGCGGGACGACGGACGAGGAAGGTCGTCGTCTCGAGAAGAAGCAGGAACCCGCCGACCCCAAGCAGAAAGTTCGCGCACAGACTTCCCCGGAACAGGAGGCCCCCGAACCGGCGACCCCCAAGCTGGAGGCCCCCAAGGAGCAGGTTCCCAGGCAGCAGCACAAGCCCTTCCAACAGCAACCTACCACACCGGAACCTCCCCCGCAGAAGGCGTCCACACCGGCGCCCTCCAATGCGAAGGCCCCCAAGCGGAAGGACCCCAGGCGGGAGCCCCTCAAATGGAATGGCACGGCTAGCAGAGGGGGGCGAGCTTCGGGCAAAAGTGGCAGCGGCAGGACGTTGCGGAGGACCACGGCGACCGCCACCCGTTCTAGAAGAAACCCGGTCGCCGCCGGTGGGTCGGCCGCCAATGATTTCGCGGCGATGCCTCCGACCGGGGTGAGGGGGGGAAAGCCAGGCCGTGGTTTTCCCATCGGAGGCCCCCGGCGTGCCCAACGCCAAGCGGCGGCGGCGGCGGCGGCGGCGGCGACTCGCGCTAGTGCGAGGACCCCTGAGCGTAGCCCCAGCTCGGAGAAGGTAGCCGCAGGCAGCTGTGCTGCAAGCACGAGAGGGAAGAGGAAACATCAGGTGGGCGACGGCGGCAGGGCACTCCCCTCGAAATCTCCGCGTAGCCCCGGCCGTCATGCGACGGCCTTGGGTATCGCTGCCGTGGCTGTGTTGGCGGCGGCGGCGGTGCTTCCCCCGGGTGCCGCAAACACCCCCTTGCAAATGCCTGAGAAGATGAGGCCTTCTTCCGTTCGAGGCAGCGGCGGGGGCGGCGGCCGCGGCGGCGGTAAAGCCAATGAAGATCGAAGCGGAGAGAGCAGCGGGAGCATTCCATATGCCGAGAGTACAGAACTTGAGGACAACAGCGGCGGCGGCGGCAAAGCCTGCGAAGGTCGAAACGGAGAAGGAAGCGGGAGCGTGTCTATGGTCGAGGGCACAGATGTCGGGGACGAAAGCGCCGGTGCCGGCGCCGGCGGTAAATCCGATGAAGATCGAACTACAGTTGAGGGAAAAGATCCCGGAGATGACCCTGGCGGCGGCGGTAACGACGGCCTTCCTGCTGTGGTAGGCCGTTGCTCTGCCCCTGTCGGGGGAGGGAAGGCCGGTCGAGCGAGAAGAGACAAGAAAAACAAGAAGGAAGGGGCATTACGCTCACCCCCCAACGCCGCTGCGGAAGTAAGGTTCCTCAAGTCCAAGGAAGCTCATGCCGTCCCCCTTACCCCGACCCCGCGGTATTACCTGCCGGCAGACCAGGGCGGGCCCATGATCGAGGATGCCGCCGGAGTCCCCGCCACGGAGCACGGGGACGGGACAGGAGGCGGCCGGCGTTTCAGGCCTGCGCTGAGCGAGGGGGGCGCCGACGTGATATGGGACCGCCGGCGGTTTAACCTCACGGTACCGGCGAAGTTGGGCGGCGGCGGCGGCGGCGGCGGCGGCTGCTGCTGCGGGGGAGCGGCCGTCGACGAAGCGACAACGGAAGAGGCGGGATGTTTGTCGGCTGACTCTTCCCTGGAGACGGCGGGTTCGCCTCCGCACGGGTCCGACGGCGGCAACGGCGGCCACGACAAGGGGAAAGGAAAGGTGCGTGCGTGCGTACGTGCGGTGAGTGCGGTTGTGGATTCCGGGTGCTGCGGGATTGCCGCAAAAAGGGGGGTCACCCTGCCGGAGGATGTTGTAGATCGACCGCTGATGCAGCCGATCGTCCCCGTGTGCCTGTTCGGCAGAACCACGGGGGGGTCGTCGCGACGCGCCAGAGAGTACCTGATGATGGAGGTTCAGTGCTAGGGGGCCTCGTTGAGCATGGATGACGGCGGTTCAGGGCTGCGTAGCATTCGTGATCTTGGCGTCTTGATGTGTTTGTTTCGCGCATTCGACCGGACTTCACGCTCTTCCCCTACGCGGAGTCTCTTCCCTACGTGATTTCTCGACAACCATCGACAAGACACCACCACCATATGCCGGACTTGTATCTAGAACCGATATCGGTCTCCCGACCGAACACACACACACATGAATGCTGCTGCTGCTGCTGCTGCTGCTCTTGCCGATGGTCGATCGAACTCGGGACCAGCCGTTCACCTGATTGACCAACGCTCGTACCGCTCTTGTGCGTACGGCGCTCCCCTGGCGCTTGTTTTGTTCTTTTCTCCCACATGGTTGTTAGGATCCACCGCCCCCTCGTGATAGCACCCCGCGGGCGAGGAAGAAGGAGCGCATGCTGACGCTCAGGGAAGAGCAGGACGAGATTTTCAAGACGCTCGTCAACAGCAGCCGCCAGAAGGATCTCATCACCCCCCAGGTGAGGAGATAGATGGCAAAAATACACACACACACAAACGCGTCCCAAGCGCGTTGTTGTTGTTGCTGGTGTTTTTGTTGTTGTTGTTGTTGATGATGATGATGATGCTGGTGTTGTCGCTGTGCTATTATGTGTCAATCATTTTCAATTTCGCGAACTTGCTCTTGTTCGACTACGTTACCCACTGCCGACGTGTCGACCTTACTTGCCCTCGGCCTTTTTGTTGCAGGAATACGGACACGCGGGTGGTTACTTCGGAGACAGGGAGCAGCCTTTCGAAGTAGTGGTGAGCGCGACTGCTGGCTGCACCGTACCACCCATCCTACCACTTTCTTTAACGCAAGTTGCGGAACGAGTGGTCTCTTGTTTCCTTTTGTTTTCTCCGCGAAACGTTCGGGTGTCTATTGGGAATTGTTATGAGTTGGCATTTTCCCTACAGGTCCATCCCCACGTCCACTTCGTAGCCGATGCGCACGCGTACATGATGGAGAAGAACGAAGTCATTGGCTGGCTCGGAGGTTGGTTCGACGAGGAAAACAAGGTGCTGTACGTCCAGGTGAGCGCGCACGATGTCGGTCTCCGCGTCCTTGACTGGCGGGTTCGAAGTTATTGTTACCGGTATTCTAACGTCGCTCTCTCTCTCTCGATCTTCCTTCCTTCGTTCCTTTCCTTCCCTTTCTCTCGTTCTCTCTCTCTCTTAACATTTCCCTCTCTCCCTTACACACTTTTCTCTATATCTGACGTACCGTAAATGGCACAATATAACACACCCCCTGGACCGATTTTCAACTCTCGATTTCTCGACAACAGAAAGAGTCACGGCGCTGACAACGGCGGCGTTGGAACCGTCTCGTCGAGAGCTTTCCAAAAATGTATCGTTTCGTTTATGCATCCTCTTCGTCGTGGAGTAATCGAGCTTTCAAAATTGGTCCAGGGGGTGTGTTATCATGTGTCATATACGGTATATCTGACGGTAACTGACAGTATCGGCAGTCATGTACGAAACAAGACAACCCCGCGCTGCCTGCAGTGTGCTTCCACGTCTCTTCGGCAGAAAAAGGAGCTGTTCCGACACCTCCGGTTTGCACTCAACCTTGACTGCAGGCCCCCGGCTTAGTGTTGGAGGACTGCTGGGAGACGACTGTTCACACGTTCACGTGCAAGCGTGCGGAGATTTTTCTGGCCATGCCCCGCGACACCAAAACTTTCGGTCGGCTCAGAGAGATACATGGAGAAACGTCTTTCTTTCGGCGCTGTCCTGGCACAAGGAACGCAGTCCTGGTTGAGGATACCACCACACTGTCACAATCTCCACCAACCGCAAATACGACAACGGGTGCTCGTCTTACTTTGTACGTTTTTCTATTCTGCCCTCATCGTCCCTGTGCATGTACTCTGTAGACGGCGGTTCCGTGTCGGGAGGATCAGGAGCTCTCGGGCGGGGCCAGGGGCATGACGGAGGTTTCCATGTGCCAGGCGTCGTCGTTTCACACCAGCGAGGCCATTCGGGGTCGTGGTCTGCAGGTGGGCTATTTGTTTTTCGGGTGGGAGTGTGTTCGTGTGTTTAGTTATGAGCACCGGCTTTACAGCAAGTCCTGCGTGTGCGTGTGCTTCTGTTCATTTGAGCGAGTCCTGCGCGTGTGTGTGTGTGTGTGTTTATCATTCAACATCGACCTTCCTTTTGTAGCTTCACCGGGCAAAAGTCGAGGCAGTCTAACACGGTCATTGTGTAACGTAATACAACCGAAAGTACCTCCTCGCCTGCCCGCCCGACTCTCCCCGTGGCCGCTGATCGCGCCCCGACCAGCTGGTTGGCTGGTATCACTCGCACCCAAAGTTCGTCAATGACCCGTCTCCGATCGACGTAGAGAACCACCAGATGTTTCAGGCGAGTGCACTCGCATACCAAGGAAGGGAGGGGTGGAGTTGGGGAGGGGGTCCGTCGATCATCTACCGTCTGGGTGGTCTTGTGGGGACCGACTGTCCCGAAGGATGCATATTCTATTCTGTTTTGTTTTTTCATTTTTTCGGCAGAGTTATTTTTGTATTCCGTTCTTGCCGCATGATGGCATGACCTGGCCTGTCGTCATAGTCAAGAATTCCCACGTGTTGGAGCAATTGGCTCATGTTATAATTTGGCCTCTGATGTGTCCTTTTTTTGTTGTTGAGGTGCGTCCAATTTTACGTTTCCAGCAAGTAATCAACGCCTCAACAATCGATTTATTTTTCCACTCCATCCTTGCTTCCGTCGACGGCTCACAATTGTTTGGTCTCAACCGCGGACCCCACTTGAGCTGATGCGGTTAGTCAAGACGTGTACCTCACAATTGAGTTGGAACAAAAAAAATATCTCCGGAGGCGCGGTACAAGAGCGCAGCCAATTGTTTTTTTTTGTTCCTGTCGACGGATGGGTAAACTTTGTCCTTGTCGGACAGATGAGTGTACACACAAAGGGCGCGCGTGCATTCGTAGAAACGGGCCGCGCCCCCTGTACCCGCGGCCGTCTGACCTTAGAGTATGCGTTGCCCCCGCCTGCCTAGGATCGTTCGCCAAGGGAGTGCACAGGAGCAAAAGATAAATTAGTTGGACTTCGATTTTTTTTTTTGTTCTTGACCGAAAGTGTGTTTCTTCCTGCGGTCGGGTCTTATGTTTGTTTGTCGCACGCACTGAATAAGCGTCGCCCGCTCGCAATTTATCTCCATCACTTATTCCTTGCGTCTCGGACGGACGGAACGGTCACAGTTTCACGTTACAAATCGACCGCCCCATCAGGGTGTATGTTGCGGTACCTACCCTCCGTTCGTGATGAGTCGGGGTCATTCTCGGGGTGGCACATAATATTGTCAACCCTCCCCGCGACTTGTGTGAAGTCCGATTTTTACTCGCTGTGATGTTGTATGTTACGCCAACCCGTTGTTTCGGCATTTGCGGCTTTTGGTTGCGTGCTATGCATACGCCAAGCAGAAGGACGAGAGTGGCGAGGGCTCCTCGGGTGCGTGGGTTGGGCTCATCGTCGGGAGGAAGACGAGTCCGAGTGACTTCCGGTAAGGCTTCGTCAAGAACCACAAGAAGTAATATTGGAGAGAATGAAACAAATCAGATTATTTTATTCTAGTGTGGGATAAAATTGATACCAGAGTGTGTCATGTGAGATGTAGGGGGTCTTCTAGGATGGTGTGAAAAGGGGGCCGTTTTTCATCGTCTCATGTATCCGCAATCGTTCGACCTTGCACACCTGCTGGGGTTTCGGCAGCGCATCGCGGTGTCCGTGTGATCGTTTGGTTCATTCACGGCTGTTGCGGTGAATGGGCGGGCGAACCTGATTAAGACCGTGCAGCGAGGCACGCATTTTTTCAAGCTGGTCGAAAGAGGACACGCTGGAGGCAGGGGGGACGGCATGTACCGTAGTGTTTCTCAAGATACCACACCCCTGGATCGAAATAGCCTGGTTACTCCGCAGCACAACCAAGTGACGGTGGCGGTGTTGGAACCGTCTCGTCGAGAGCTTTTCGAAAACGTATCAGTCGATTTGTGGCATCCTCTTGGTCGTGGGGGTGATCGAGCCGTGGAAAGCGGTCCCTGGGAGTGGTGGCATCCAATGCTGAAACTTATGGGGTGGAACTCGACCTCCTCCTTCGTTGAGTGTTGCTTCTGCTATCCGCACCCGACCCGATCCGACTCGTTTGCTTGAGTGTTGTGTCCTCCGACCACAACTAACCCAAGTCGTCGTGTCTCTTGTGTTTTTCATTTCTGCTCGGCCAGGTGGTTCCGAAACGCTCATGTGGAGCGAGTGGTGAGAGACGAAAACGGCGACGTGGTTCACACGGAGACGGTTTTGTGCCCGATGCTCCTCCGCACCCTCTTGGCCTCGAGTGTCATGTCTCCAGCGGCGACAGCAGCAGCAGCAGCAGCAGCCGCAGCAGCAATAGCATCGGCGCCAGCGTCAACACCCGAGGAAGAAACAGCAGCGAGAATAGAAGCGCTGACATTAGAAACGGGAGCAGCAGCATTGGCAACCGTAGAAGCAACCGTAGGAGGAGGAGGAGCAGCAGCAGGAACACAGGCGGCGAGCTCTAACACCGCCCCCTTGCCGAATATGGAAAGCGCTCGGACTCCGCGCGCTGAGTGTCTAGCCTCGCATTCTGCGGGGCATGTCGAAGTTTGCCGCGATCGTCGTTTGTGTGCGTCAGGAGGGTGGGAGGAAGCAGGCATGTTGGCCGGGGGGACAGGGGAAGGGGTCGACGGGGGGGGGGTTGATGGGGCTGTCGACGTTTCGCTCCGACAGCAGCAGCAGCAGCAGTGGCAGCGGCAGCAGAGGAAGCGGGGGAGGGTGGTTGCACGCGCACGGGCGGCGACCAAGGCGCTGGAGCGAGCAGGTCAGAAGTCCGCTACCCACCTGGTGGTCAAGAACTTGGACGATACTCTATATGCTGCTGCTACTGCTGCTGCTGCTGCTGCGGATGGTGGTGGTGACGGAGATGTCGGAAGGGCTGCCGCTCTTGCTCCCGTTGCCCCCACCAGCAACAACGGCGGCAGCGAGAGCCCCCTCCCGTCTTACGTGCCGGCAACCGTAAGAGTTCCTGCCAACACCGACACAAACACCACCGCCGCCGCCATCGACGCAGGTTATCCACCGCTTGGCTTACCTCAGCAAGGATCTGCAGTAAATGGCGTTAAAGCACCCTCCGGCGATGTCACGCAGCAGGCTGGGAAACTCGGAGCCGCTACCCTAGACGGGATCATCGCCATCGCCAGCGACCCTCCTTTGATCATGTCGGAGGAAGCCCTGGAGATCTTGAAGGGGGCTACCGGTGGCGGGAGCGGAGAGGGATTCGAAGGTTACGGGCCGAAGATGGACCGCATCGTGGAGTCGGTGACGAGCTTGGGCAGGTGAGGATTGGCCACACGGCAAGGGTTGGAACAAGGTTCTGGTGAGACATGGTTTCCTTGCTTGCGCACGCACCAAACGCGTGTTTTTTCGGAAACATCTGGGCTGGGAGCTTGCCGCCACCCGTTGCCTCCAAGGGTACCGGATTTTGTGGGGGGGGCGCATTTTTCGTGGTTCCCCCACAAGGGAGAGCGGGGATTTGTTCAGGTTGGGGTACATCTGTTCCTGCTGCCACTATGACCCGCTCGCCATTGGCAAACCACACAAAGCACCAAAGCCATCCTCTCTTGGCCTGCCGAGATAGCTGGCCACGTTGCTATGCTATCCGATCGAAGAAGCAGCAAGCGGCAGTCCCTTGCTCTTTTCTTCCTGTGCGGTTTTCGTGTCACGAGAGAGCTCTTGTTCACTTCTCCCCCCCCCGGTGTTTGCGAGGAAGCTGACATGGCAGTATCGCATGTGCGGGATGGGACAGGAGAGGTTGCCGAGAATTGTATGGGAGGCGAAGTGGGCAAACAAAAAGAGGGGTAGACAACCCACGGAATGGGTCAAGGTTGTAGAGGACGTATGGAAGGGGATCGACATCGACGAAGATGAAACGCTGGAAACGGAGGGTCTACAGGGGTTCAAGGAGAAGATATCTGTTGCTTGTGCCGAGAGAGAAGAACAGAATCTGAGGAAAGAATCCAAGGATAAGGAGGGTCTAGAAGTGTACGGAATGTTGAAGGAAGGAATAGGGTTCAAGGACTACCT
>CACKRE030005062.1:31174-42110 GCA_902602495.3 Ectocarpus sp. CCAP 1310/34 | reverse complement strand
CCCCCCCCCCCTGCTTTCGTCTCATTCACAGGTACTACGCGGGGGTGTCGGGAAGAGCATCCCTCTCCAACGGCGCTAAGGCGGGCATGCCCACGTTGGCGAAGCTCGCCGGATCACTGGCGCAGACGGTGCAACACATGGAGGTACGGCCTAGTCTCGGTGCTTGCCTGGCGGACCAAAAGGACCTTGCTTTTGTTTCCTAAAGAATACATACATTTTTCTGACGCACAGTGGCCCGAAGGTCCAAGCACAAGACCTCACGCTGACGTTTGGTAGACATTATTTCTGAACCCACCTTTCGCTTTTATTTCAGGGTGTGACTGCGTTCCCTCTATGCGCTGCATTCACTCTATGCCAATGATTCTGCGAAGTTCCCCTGCCATCCCATTCGAGAAAAACGCGCATGTCCGTCGTGAGCATTTTGAATCGTATTTGGCGTACGGGTGGCCCCTCGTTGATTGATATGGGCCAGTTTTCCGGGCACCATTCTGGTTTGACCTCTTTGTTAATGTACGTTTCTTCTATCTATTCAGTACCACCAACACGCAAAAATTACGCCGGGGGCGTCTCCAGAATAACCCGTAGGCTTCGAGCAAAGGCGTGTCACCACACGTCCCCCTTCCTATTTTTCGATGATGTGGCTATCATGCCGTCCGATACCGTTTCCCTTTCTTCATTGATGCTCCTGTCCCATCACCTCTAATCCAATTGTCCAAATGCTTTCCCCACACACGCACAAGGGTAACCAGCCTGTCGTTCATCCTCGTCAGACCTAGTCTGGGTTGGCGAAAACCCGGCATATCGCTCCGTCGCGGGACATCAGGGATGCGAGCTCCATGGCCTACCAACGTATTCGTTGACATGAATACACCCGTACCCAAATTGGTTGTGACACCCCCCCCTGTGTTTTCTCGTCAGTTGGACCCCTCTGAGGCAGACGAGTTTATCCACGACGCGTGCTTCTTCCTGCTGGCATGTTTCCGAGAGACCGACGTGAGGATCGCGAACCAGCAGAGGCGTGTCGGTGTCGGGAAAAAGCGAAGAGGGCGGGGAGGGGGCGGGGGCGGGGGCGGGTCTGTCGCGAACCCCCGCCGCCGGTCCAGAAGAAACCCCGCCGAGGTAACAAGTAGCTGATGCGTTGAACATGTACCACAGCGAAATGTGTGTGGGCCGGTGGCGCCGGATTAGATGGGATCGAGCACACGCATAACATTGTAGAAGCTTGCTGTTTCCCTTGACGAGTAAACTTATCGCTGCTTTCGTGACGTGTTTGTTGTTGAGTGTTTAATTGGTTGCCTTGAGCTCGGTCTTTTTGTTTTTTTGTGATAATGTCTTGTTTTTTCCGCTTGGAAACATTTCCATGGACTTGCTTTCGGAATTGTTACCAGTGCGTCCTATCGTTTATGGATGTCGAATATGAAGAAGCATGCGTGTGAGGGATGATGGAGTGAGGAGGCTATTTTGTCTGGCCAGTTCAATGCACAACCATTGTTTGAATTTTTCCTGGAGGCGTTTTTCACAGCCCATGATGATGGAAGTGAAGAAAGCTCTACAACAACGCATTCTTTGGCCTTTTTGTTTTCTGCGTTAAGTCTCTATTCAACGGTTGAATGAACCGCCCTTCACAACGAGGAGCAAAACCCTTGGCAGGGTTTTTCGATGAAGTTATCGTGTTGGAAAAAACGTCCAATCGGGTAAGTCAGGCTTAGGAGGTACGGTCTGCGTACCCCGTCCCTGTAATATTCCCTCATAAACTCATTAGTCTCGCGAAGGCGGTCGGCGGGGAGAGGGAGGACTATCGAGAATGGAGAGGAACGCACATCGCGTTTTTCATCCCTTCTTGAAGTGTGTATCCCTTGGGATTGTTCTGTACCAGGTGCCTAGTAGGTGGTTCGAGAGACCGGTGGTCCTTCGTTGACGGGCGCTTCGAATCCCGTCAGCACGTGGCCTAGTAGCCGGGAAATCGGCGTGAGATATGGTCAGGAACATCAGTGCTTCAGCTTTAGCGATATTTATGCGTGGACCGTCCGCGCCGCATACTTGCAGGAATCTGGCAATGTTCGATCCACCAGTGCAGCATGCTCAGTCGAGTCTATACGTGCGACTATGTTTACCCCGCTTTCACACAGTGAGTTCCGGTAAGGGGCACACACAACTTCTCGTGGGGCATGCCCCCTTGTTGAAGGAAGAGAAAACAGGGCCAGATGTGTCCAGTAACTCGTTACGCGCTCCCGCACCAGTAGCGGTACTAAAAGGACAGGGATCAAGCGTGCCAGGCAGGAAACACAAAAGCGTACAAAAACTTCTGGATCTCTTTTTTTTGCGCTCTCTCTCGAATAGAGTACCACTACAACACAACCGTGTACTCGGTACGGATGATAGAGATAATGTGCATCAGAGACGTGAAACACGGTTGTAATGTGAAGACGACAGCAAGAATAACTCACCAAGTCATACGCATATGAAAATCGGAGAGAATTTGAGAGATTCTTAGGGTGTAGACGGACGGGAACTTGGCCAAGGGGCGCGGCGAGTGAAACCGCGCGAAGCGTGAGGGATTTAATTCCTCCCACACACATGCTCTAATCGATCTTGTGGGGTGTACACCGGTATGACACGCTGGTACATTGCCGTATATTGTGGCAGCAGAGCCTGACGCTCACCGACGCTAGACTAGTCCAGTACTACTGGGCTCAGACAGCTTGCTGCCGCAGAAACAAGTGTATGCAGCAGGATAGAGTCAGCAGCGGTAGCCGTTGTCCTCGAACCCGGCGGAAGAACAAGATTGCATGATGATGCTCTACTGTAACACGGCGCTTGCGAGCAACGGGCGAAGGACCATGACGCCAGTATCCACGAGATGGCAAGGAAAGCAGAGATACCCAGGCCACCTCGTGCAACACAAAGAGTCCACAAAGAGCGAGGTCGACCACAGAAAGACGAGACTTTTACACCGTCTAGTGAGTAGCCTCGCAGCCTGCTGAGGCCAGGTCATGGGTTTGAGTCCCGACAGAGTGAGTTTTATCTCGCTAATTACATCCTGGTCTCCGTTGGAAGCGACGCGCTGCAAAGCTCCTTGTTAGAAACTTGATCGACTTCATAAGTCGCGAGGGAAGGGATTGCTGCACCCTTCTCGCGATAAAATGTATCAGGCAGGAAACGCAGGAGGGGGTCCAACCCCCCCCTTCTATGTGAGNCTCGCTAATTACATCCTGGTCTCCGTTGGAAGCGACGCGCTGCAAAGCTCCTTGTTAGAAACTTGATCGACTTCATAAGTCGCGAGGGAAGGGATTGCTGCACCCTTCTCGCGATAAAATGTATCAGGCAGGAAACGCAGGAGGGGGTCCAACCCCCCCCTTCTATGTGAGCCCGGTTGGGTCGTCTAGCTGGTAGAAGTGGAGTATAGGGGCCAGAGGGGAAGACGACAAAGTCCAATGAAGGGAGACCAAAAAAAAAATAACGCAGCAATTCCTCCGCATATGGATACGTTACAACCAAACGACACATAACATGCCGACCATGCATACGTACGTACGTACAATCCTTCATGCAGTTACAGTAACAATACAGAACATTACGACAGTACTGCTGTGGTGCAGGACATACATGCATCCGTGGGAGGGAAGCATATCATAGAGTATACAACCACTCCTACTGTGTGCGTCGCGACCGGAAAAACAATACCACAACGTCAAACAACCACATTGGTTTCTTCTCTCGCTCATTTCTCAGAGCGAATCTGCAACCGTTGGCGTGACGGGTGGCGCGCGCGCGAGTGTCCGCGCAGGCACGAGCGCGGGTGGATGGGCGTGCCCATGTTGCAATTCCGGGAATTGTCGAAGGGCGTCCACCAAGGCCGATCGACGTTGCTCCTTTCCTTCTTCTTCTGTCGAACCTTCTTCTCCTTCTCTGCTACTCGATTCGACCCTTACCACACTCGTCCGCGATCTCCTTCTTTAGGGCGAATCCATGCTTCGCGTCCGGCTCCTCCTTCCGATATGAGCCTATCGTTCAGCATGGCGAGTTCCTTTGAGGAGAAGCACGCGCTCAAGCATAGAGCACCCACCACGCACCAACGCTTTTTCGAAGGTAGCCCCATGACCCGTGTTGGACGGTGACCGACGTTTGGTTGCAAATCCAGACATTTTGAACGCGCAGCACATTATCTGCGTGTTCTCCAATTTCGCGTCGCGTTGACCGGCTGACTGAAGAAAAAGCGTTCGGTATGCGCGTCCATGTTGTTGCGGGTAGATACCAACCCTGCCTTCAAATGAGCAACCGCCATCGATGCACGCAAACTCTAACGCTCAAAAATGAGAGTACTGTACTAAGAACGTACAGTAGACTATACAAGTAAAAAAAAAGATGGTTGGTTGCTGTACTGAGAACGTACAGCAGTAGACAAAAAAAAGATGGCTGCGTCGAGCTACGGCACCGTACACAAACATTTTCACTGCCGCTATGTTTTTCCCCGTTCTTTGGGGATCAGGTTTGTTGCAGTATGCGTCGGCCAGGTTTGACACGATTGATAACTGACCGCGGAGCTTGCTTCGATCCGCGGAGTCAAGATACCAACATGATGTAATCTTATTTAGCTTACCCAAGTAGAGCCGAGTCACACATTTCAGCACGGTACCCCCCCAACACAAGGCGACACTTTTCTTTATTAGAAATACAGTAGTCTACTCCGAGTGGCCGTATGTCAAACAACAGTGTTATAGGCCGTTGTTCGCGAAGAGAGGGAGGGCGACGACACGAACCACCCACACTCGACACCTGATTCACGTACCTCGATTCTATTGCTGAACCGGACTTTGCTGTTAGATGTGCAGAGCTTGGCCCAGTCCTCCTTGCTGAAGGGCGGGGCACCATCTGGTTCCTGACCAAGACATATCTTCTGTGGGCGTCGGGGTTGCAGCAAGCGTCGAACATGCCGCTCCAGGCCTGGCCGACGCTGTTTAGCGCTGAAAAAATGCTCTCTAGCCAGGCGGGGGCGGGGTTATGTATCTGGAGGCAGGGGGGCATCTATAGTACTACTGCAATAATAGTTACTGTCAGGAGACAAGACGTTGGAGAAGCTAGAAACTTGGCCATGGTAGCAGCAGCTGGCGTACGAAGCAGCAGCTCAGAACCTGCTAGTGCTGGCGTCCACGCGATGACTGCGATGACGCGCTCGCGGTAGTATTCTTGACGGGTCGGGGATGTCGTTGATGTTGTCGGACCAGGGGTAGCCGACAGTGCGGTGGCGTCCTGTTGGTTCCAAGAGCTTTGCGCAAAGAGCACGAGCAGGCGACGACCATGTGGTGGCACTTTCAGCGTTCTTGACTGTTCTCCGGCTGGTTGTGTCAAAGGTCGGGTGGAAGGTATATTGGAGAAGCTTCTAGCTGATGCGAGATGTTGTCGTAAGACTACAATACAGCACACAATAAATGGAGGGTACCACATCGAGACCCCCTTCATCAACGAACACAAATCTACAGTCTACAGTACTACATAACGGAGACATCGGACACCCCGATGATCGAATAAAAGGCACCAACACTATTGTAGCCTGCGTCGCTCTCACAAGCAACGTGCATCTGCCCTCATGAACGCTGTTGCTGCTACACCGATTGCATGATTCGGGCCATCTCGATTATGGTATACCGACTGATCGTTGTTGCTGTCAAATGCGATGTCGAGACTTACACGCAACAGGGAAGTAGTTATGCGTTACCACTACTGTAGTCTACCAACGGGCGTAACTCAACGTTACCTGTAGAAGTCGAAGCGGTCTTTCGAATGCACGAGTAGGAGAGATCTCCATCACCCTGTTGCAAGAAATCTCTGCAGCTCTAACCGAGTGTTTTTGGCCGACGTTTGTGTGTGTGAAGTGTGAGGTAGTAGGAGGAGGTGGCACAGGAGACGCTCCGAACCGTTACTTTCTTTTGGTCTACTGTGACTATCGATGAAGACTTGCATTTTGTTCGGCGGGGGGTCTTGTCTCACTTTTCACAACGCGCCCGCTCTGCCACACAACACGCAAGCACCGCAACTTTGGCAAAATAACAGCGATCGAGAATCAAGGCACAACAATAAGCTACATGCCCACACGGCGCCTGAACCGAAGCATCCGCTCTGGCGCACCCTCCCGTTTAGCGTATCTCAGCATCATCCCAAAACAACTCGTCGAAGAAAACTTTGTTGAGTCGGAGACAAACATGATCAGGGCAACCCACTCGACCGAAGCAGCGCCGATCACGGCCAATAACAGCAGCAGCGCACCTCCTCGGTGGGCGTGGGCAAACGACAAACACTCTTCAGGTGAGCCATCTTCTCCACCTGCACCCGAAGGGTGGGTGTGAGACCATCTCTTTATCGCGGCGAGCGCAGCCGAGCCAGGCGGTGTAGCTATGTACAGGGAGGATCGTTTCTTCTGCTGTATTGTACACAGTACTATGTTTTGTTCTTCTCGCATCGTGCCAGTTGCTTCAGCTGTTGCTCATGAATACAGCGGATGGAATCACAACACCGAGGGTGTTTGGGTGCCCGAGACCCCGTCGGCAGGTGGTGCAGCTAACGCTGACTTGCTAGGTCCGTTGCGCCCTTCAACTGAACTGCAACGCACAGGAAGCATCAACTCAACCCGGTGTACAATTTTTGGTTCTGCTATTATGTACAGTAGTGTTCACATGTACCTGCTCGCGCGTTTGCGTACGTGTCTAGCTCGTCGCACGCCCGCGGCACGTGCCAATCGCCAAACATGCATCGGAGCACCGCTACAGCATGAACGGGACGAAGAACCCCGACAGCGAAACGGTTTCCTATCCTATCGTGCCAAAGTAGCCCCAGAGGTCCGTCGAACTTCAACACCACGGACGGCCGTCGTGTTTTCTACCGCATGTAGGCCATGTCTTGATCCGCCGTTGCTTTCTCATCGTCTCTAATATGCATAGACTATAATAGGAGACATATCAAAAAGTGGAACAGAACTGGCAAAGACATTAGCGCCGGAGGCGGTTGTTGCTTCACCGGCACCATCCTGTTTTGCTCTCTGCACGTGTTTTCAGCAGTCAGCCCTTCAGCCAACGTAGTCTGGCACCCTCTTGTCGCCGCCACGTACTGGTTTTCCGATAACTACTACAATAGGAGATACTTCACCTCTCTCTTTGCTCTGTCACCTGCAGAACGAGAGGCTGTTTGATGCCTGTGGCTTGCGAGGACAAAAACGATCCTATACGTCAAACAATTTACACTTTATCTTACAATCGAACACGGAGACGAGCCCTGATGATAGTACCGAGAGGAGGCGGGAAGGGAAGGGGAGTGATTAAGCAGCGTCATCCACAGCCTAGCACGCCGCGTGGCAGTATTTAGAATCGCGCCCGAGGATTTTTTTGTTGTTCGAGAGAGTTTCTCAGCGGTGGGAGCTTTTATTGGGCTGCGTATCGTGTTACGTGTGTTAAGGCCTGCATGACAGATATAACTTTCGCACGAGGTGTGTTTTTGCCCTTATTGTGGGGATTGAGGGACGCCTGTTGCTAGATTCAGTTCTTAGTACTTTGAGTCCAATTAATACTTCCTTGCCATGATAAGAACAAGTTTTGCTCATGGTGTTGTACGAGATGAACCACGGTGGTTGCGGTGTCGAGATCGAAGCGCGTGCGAAAATGTAGGCGGAAAACATCCAACGCAAGTCTGCATCAACTGGCGGTTATCCCCACGATGTCGCGAGATGTGCTTCAGTCTGTTCACGTTTTTTCCAAAGTGTGGCATTGTGGACGACGAATTTGCACGAAATCAGAGTGTTCCAAACCAATCTCAACCATGTCTACGGTACCAAAAAAAAATACCCGGCTTGTTTCATACTAACCTGCGTAAATTTGTTCAAAGCCAAAGGTGGACCGATGCACATCAAACCGTCTTGACGAACTTACGCATCCCTACGCCCGCCCCCCGCCGACTTCGTTCATCTGCCGATTTTCTCGTCCAACCAGGGCCCGGGGACAGAACGTACGTGGTCATGAAACCGACTGCACTCCACCCTCCCAGCTTCGCGCCGACGGCATTTCCCGGCCTCACCAACACCGACGGCAGCGGCGGTGGCGCCACCCCCTTGGCGATGTCACTCGGCTTTCAGCTGCGAAATCACCCTCATCTCCGCCAATTCCACGGCGACGGGTCCGGCGGCGGCGAGGCCACCAACTCCTTCCTCAACAATGTCAGGAAGGCGATCGTGGACAAGGCGCGGAAAGTCCGCGACGCCATCGGCACGAAGAAGTACGACGAGCTCACGCTCTGCAAGAGGAAGGGGCGGCCCACGGTTCACGTGCCCACCGGCCGCGGTGTTACCGAGAGGGAGTGGGCCGAGCTCGACACCCGCCGGACCGTGCGGTTCAGCCCGAGGATAGGGGTAAGCCGGCTTGAATTTGTTGCTGCCGCCTTTTCGATCCCGAAAAGCGTTCCGATCTTCGCTCAGTGTGTTTTGAAACCGGCGCCGCCGCTCCTACTGACGAGGACGCCTTCCGTGGCCACAGGTCATCTACAGGCCAAACGTGACGCAGCATCAGATGAAGCATGGAACCCTTCGTACAATCTACAAAGCGCCCAGAAAAAAATCACAAAAAGAACTTGCTCGAGTTAGTAGATTGTTGTTCATGCTCATTTCCTTTCAGCAAGTGCATATATTTAGGATTTCCCCCGATGGATCGTGAGAGGCGTTTCGCTCATGGCGTCCCGAATCGGAGATAATTTAAAAATCGCAGCTGCATCGTTCGTGGCTGAGGCATCTGGCTCCCCAAACAGAAAAGTAACATCCCCAGGTGATAGATACGTCATGTAGGCAAGGTGGCGAAATAGCGTTTCAGAATATTTGTCGGAAGGCGTACGTAGAAGCCAGCTTGTAAATGCCTGAAAAAAACACACACGCAGCGTCTGCCGTACAGCAGACGAACGACACTCCGGTGTCTCCAGGCGAGGGCTGATGCTCGTCTAAACAAGGAATCAATCCTGACCTGCCCAAGCCTCACCCTATCTTGCCACATTTCCTGCTCTCTTCCGCCGCCCATCAGGCGGTCCTAGTGCCAACCCGGAAGGAAACCTTTCCCAAGCCCGCTGACGTGGCGGCTAGCTTCGTCACGGCCGAAGAACGTGCCGGGGCAGAGAAAGACATTTCACCGACAGGACCGGGTAGATCGGAGTGGCAAGCTCTCTTGTTGGAGACTCGCGACGAGGCCAGGGAGAAGCAAGAAGCACAGGCTCAGCTTCAGCGAGAGCGGGACCAAGAAGAGGAGCAGCGGCAGGAACGCCAGCAACCGAGAAAGGATGCACAGAAAGCACGCCCGCTCAATGTGTTCGAGGCGCTCGTCCTTCAATGGCGGAACACGGTCAACAGCAACAACGAGGTCGACGGGGCGAGACACGGGGGCTTTGGCGTGAGGCGGCGTTTGGGGGACGGTGGAAAGAAAGTCCACCATGTATCCGACCCCTGCCATGTCGACTCCGACGCAGAGGGGAGGACTGCCGGGAAACGTGGTTGGAGCGCCAAGGGGACGCCTTGGTAGTATTTTTCTCGGAGATCATGGCGCGTGTTCGCCCGGTAAAAAATACGAACTGAAGAATTGCGGCAGTGCCTAGCCGGATTCTCTCTGATCTCACGGGAACAGCTTAAAAGTTGTGTGTTCGTCTCGCGCTTGGCGCTAGTCTGTACACCCATTACGGGGGATATGTTTGACGTATCAGCCGGGGTCACACAGGAGTTGATTTTATGTCGCCCGTTTCCTCTGGCGGTTTCGGCTTCTGCTTTTTGTCGTTTCTGTCTTTTTTAGTAGCTTCGCCTCGGGTGTAGCTACTTCGCGTCGCTGCATGTTCACTGGCTTATGTGCTTGTGATTTTCCAGATTTCCATCATCCATGTTTTTTTGTTTTTATGGGTTTTTGTGAAAAGCCATACACGTCTGAACGGTAGGGTAGTATGTGCATTGGAGCGACAGTACTTTGGCCATCGTCGCGCAAACCTGTGTTGTGGAGGGCTCATTGTAATTTGTAGAGTTGCTCATTGTACTGAACCGTTATGTGCCTCTTGCCTTAGAAATGGTGTGTTGCACCAGAAGCTGTATTATTGGCGTTCAACCTCTGTCGAATTCGCGACTTTCTGTGGAAGAAACAACGGCAGGGATCATGATGCCATGTCCAGGACAGGCGCGACGTGTTTTGCAGCAGTTGCACCACACCGTAGTAAATTCCAGCCTCACCGAGAAATCTGTAGCCGTGCAATTCACCCGTTGTCTTGAAAGGCGTAGATGCACATTGCGAGGGAAACGGAGGAGCCTGTTACCGTAAAAGGATGAAGCCATTACCTCAAGGGGAATTCTTCTGACCAAAATCCGGATCGCAGCTCTTCAGTCACAAGGGGGGGCTGGGGGGGGTACTCATAGTCGTGCATGCCGTAGTCGTTGACCACTGACCTCGCATCCCTACAAAGCCGGGACGGATCACGCCGGGTTTTCACCGGACCAGGCTCTCACACCACCAAGCGCGAAGCGCCGTGAGGTATTTGGCAAGTCGCATGAAGGGTGCGCTGCATCCTGCTAAGGGTATTCGGCATCTTGTGCTTAGACTACTTCCTTGCGTACGGATTCCAGCTGCGTATGGCTTAATATATTTTCTGGTTCTGCACTTTCAGAGACAGTTGTAAGCACTCTGTAACTGCCTCGAGGATGCTTGACCATTTTAACACAACGTGGTGCGATCATCCCCCTTGCGCGGAATGAGGGTTCTCGACCCCGCACAACATGATCTACTCGACCCCCACTATGGTTACCGCCCCCCAAAAAAAACAGGTGTAAAAAAGAAACGATAACAACCTGGTTGCCGAGTTCACCAAGTGAATTGGCTTGTTCAACAACGTCGTTGCCAAGCGACGAAACCCAATCCCGATGGCAATCACCGGGGGGGGG
>CACKRE030005062.1:195-19947 GCA_902602495.3 Ectocarpus sp. CCAP 1310/34 | reverse complement strand
CCCCCCCTCCCCGTCCCTGCCTCTTGTAACTCACCGGTTTGTCGCCGCACGGCGCCCCCTGGCGATGATGTTGTCTGGAAACGCTGCTCTATCATTTCCTAGGCGAGATCGCCGGCGAGCAGCCCAAGGGCCTGGCGCAGGTGCTAGTGTCCAAGGTCGTATCCCAGACCCCGGCAGAGAGCATCACCACGCACCAAGCGCAAGTCTTGTCAACGGGAGCTGTCGTCGTTCGCGTGGACTAACTTACACTCGTGTTCGGGGTGTTTTATTTCACCTTGGCCACCCGAAACACGCCGACCACCAACCACCTTGGCCACCGAAAAGGCGGTGCTTTGCTCCAGGGCGGACAACTATAACACATGTTTTACTAGGGGCAATGGCCTACCAAGGACAGGACTCAGAGCGTTTGGCCATGACCGACCAATTATGGAAGGGTCTGCCGAGGGAGAGACGGCGGAACAACAACGATGTAGACGTAGCTCCTCCTTCATGGGTGTAAATTGTCCGCCTGAAAACTTCGAGGGCGGCAATGTTCAGCTTCGGCACGTTTGTGACGATGCGTTGAGGAGGATTGAATCACAGGAGGAGTGTTACGATAGAAGAGTGGAGAGAGGGATTCTTGTGAAGAGGTTTTTCTTCTCAGGAGTCCCACACCAAATTTTCCCCGATAGTTTCGGAGCGGGTGTTCCCATGAGAAACCATGTATGCACATTGAAGAGCCGCTTTTCTGTTGTTGTTGTTTGCTCTGGCTCTGTTCCCTTCCTTCGCCAGGGCGGCTTGTCGTAGCCCGTGGTCCTCTTTTCTGTTTTCCTCTGTTTTAGCGGACAGAGCATGTGGCACTGCATTCTTGCGCATCTACGCGCCGATCCCTCGGGGATTGAATGCGTAGTAGAGCCCACCATCAAGTTGAGATAGATTCGTGTAGAGTATCAATACTGCGCATTCAGAGTGCCGATAGGTCCAAGCTCGCGTTGTACCGTTTGTTGTGCTACTTCTGTTACAGTGTCGTCGTCTGGAGTACGCCTAGACGTGCGCGTGCTTCCCAACAAAGAGGCCAGGTATTTTATTTTACTAAATGGTAACAGCACCATCATTTTTTTTGTTTCCCTTGTGAGAGCGTTCAGGTTTCTCGGGTCCCCGACAGAACAGACACGGCATCTTCTAATTATATGCAGCCCTCGGTGTGTTCAGGGGTGCCCGTCCCGTTTCCACACTGGGAGGGACTTGGGCCCGTGTTCTCCGCTGAGGGAAGTGAGCGGGGCTCTCTTGCCACCATATGACAAGTAGTCTAATCCGTACCCACGTACTACATCTGGACAAACGATGACGGGATTTTTTTGTGTCTTCCACGGGAAAAGGAGAGGGTTCCCCCGGCGACAGAGGAGTTGGGCTCCTCTGGATCGAGAAGACGCGTACGTGAAAACGACATTCAACAACAATCCTGTTTCACGTCTTCACACTTCCTTGCCATCTTCACAGGCACGCTCCCTGTCTGTGAAGTCCCATTTTTTTTACTCTGAGAAATATACAAGTACATTTTTTGTGTTGTTGTTGCTGTTGTTATCGTTGTCTTCACATTAAAAAACCGTTCCGATCTCACTAAACTCAGGACCTTCGTATGACAAAATTCTAACACTTCACGCGGTCGATGTATGTCCATCCGTGTCATAGGCTAACCTATGCATACAAAAAAGGTACAAGTATCTAAAGTTGGGTGTAACGAAAACAAACTAGACCCGAAGGTTTCGCAAGTCAAGCAGATACAGCAGTAGTCCGGAACCCTAACCAACCCTTCCGGTCGCATCCCTACCCGGGTAGGAAAATAAATTCCGCTGTGACTAGGAATTCGTCGCAAATCTAACGTACTAGATATAAAGTGCACACCATAGGATAGAGATGGACCCGTCGAAAAAAAAGCAAAAACTCATTCATTGCTAATCTATCATAGACTTATTTCTATAGAGATGGATTTGTTGTGTGAAATTTAGAAAAAAAAAAATGCCCCCCTCCCAAAAAATAAAACGCGGCGTAATATGCATAGATCTATGCACAGAGTACACCCCATCACGAGCCCATCTCCCATCTCACTGCTGCTGCCTTGACGTTGCCCGGATCGGAGCATCGTCAACATCGGACTGACCATTGAAGCGCACTGAACTGGTTTTCCTTCCTCGGAGGTTTGAGGAAGGAGGAGGCACGTGTGGCAAGTAAGCCGGAAACGCAACGATTATTTGTCTAAATGTTGAAGGTAGGTTTTTCAGACAACAGCCCTAAGCCAAGCGGTACACTACTGTTGCGCATGTCGTGGCAAGCAATCAATAGGTTGTATCGGGCTTTTTCTGTGTACCGAACCACAGTACGGCACAGACCGCCAGGTCTATTAGATCGGGGGTAGCAAGGGATCTGCGCTCGGCAGGTATGACACGACCTACACTACTACTAATGTACCCGTTGTTGCAGACCAGGCCGTCGTTGTTGCGTCCCCGCGCGGCTTCGAAGCGACGGTGCCTGTCTCGGGATTGCCGTCAAGCGTCCCAGAGATGCAGCGCTGGGTGCAGGATTAGTTCTGCGGCAGACAAATGCCCATCGCGGCTGTGATACGAGCTGATACCTCCTATCGACCATCTACTGTTGTGTTGCTAGGGGCGTGAGAGTTCCTGTCGGCTGTCGGCTTACACTGCTGTACCCAAGAGGAACTCAACTGCAAAAGTATTAGTCTAGTCTACAGAATCGCGGATAATCCTCACCAGGTATCGTGCTGAAACGTGTTCTTCTGTAATCTACAGCAGTCGTGGGCTCAGCATCGCGCTTCTGCTGCCTGGGCAACCTTGTTGCAGAGGTGGGCCAACCTCTGGTCTAGAGCTCCAATCAAAATGACACACAAGTAGAATGACTCTACATCTGCTTTATCTGAACATGTGCAACGGGATTATGCTACTCTCGAATGTACTACTGCTGTAGCATGACAACAAAGTCGCGGTGAAGTAGAATCGGGCCATAAAAGTCGTGTGTCCCGCCGGCTGTACAGCCTAAACTCACACCCACCATCACCAACTCCCAACTTTTCGTGCTACAGTACAATACAGCGGTAGCCAGTTCTGTGCGAACGCCGATACCTCTTACTCCGATCTCACGTGACGCAAAGTAAAGGTTGCTTAGATTTGTTCGGGGCTTGAGCTTGGGCGGGTAAATAGGTGCGGCAATAAAAATACCATTTATTTTTCGTAGATATGTCAACACCATTGCCCCCGATTGTAGGCATGGCCACACCACACCAACACATAGGTTCCGTGATGCGTACAAAAAAGTAGCTGGTGCTGTCGGATGCTCGAAGTTTTTCCGCCTAGGAACGCCGGACACCGCGATCATCCTATGCTCAATCGTACGGTACGGCAGACGGGGTCCCTTTGGAAGGCAGGAATATGGCCAGGCCGACTCACGGCGCCCTGTAGCGGGCAACCGCCCTTTCTAGAGCATGCAATATCTCTTGTTTTGGGTATCCCTCGCGGCTAGTTTTTTCTGCAATATACTGGCTTCGCTGTTAGCGACTTTAATTCCGATGTTAAGATACAAGGCAACATTCTCCCGCCTCTGCCATTTCTCTTTGTCGCCCCCTGTGACCCGAACCATGCACGACCTTGTGCAGGGAAGCGACGCCTGCGTGCCAATCGCACAGCGGTCGTGTTGAAGACCCCCCTTCCCCTCGCGAGACACGCACGAGCGGCACGGGCGGACCCGTCGAGAAGAGAGGTCGTAGGCGTTCGCCGACGGGGAACCACCCGCTAATCAAGGCCGCGATACGGGGGGCAACCCAACCCGCCACCCAACACAAGCACCGCCGCGCAAGCTGCCGCGACAGCAATGGCCGTGTTTCCCGACGAGGAGTCCCAGGCCGTTCCGGCGGCAGCGGCAGGAGCTGCCACCCCGGCCGCACCGCACGATTCGCAGCCATCGTCGCTGGTGACCAGGCTCTCCGCGGGCGGGGGCGTCTCGCTGTCGTACCGCGTGAGCCTCTCTGTCGAGGTCAAGGACGTCTCCGACACGGGCAAGGCGACGGGGGGCACGCGGAGGAAAGTAATCGTGGATGACGCATGCGGGACCGTCGCTCCTGGGCAGGTATGTGTGTTTGTGTGTGTGTGCACATTCCTCTTCTTGTGCAGGGCCCCCTTTCGTCGGGATGTTTCAGGGGAGATCAGACGTGGAACACAGACATGGACCAAGTAAATAACACCTATGCAGCCGTCGTTGTTGTTGTTGTGGGCGTTTGTTGTTAAGGTCCTTTCGTTCCTGGCGAGACAAGACTCTTGCAGGCGGGTGGGTTTGATCGACGTTTTCGCGCATTAGTTAAAGCATTTTGATCTCGGCAATAAGCATGCTGCTTGCACTTTGAGTGGATCTTTTCGCCTTCAAGACGTGGCGCACGCTGCTTCGGGCCTTCTTTGCGTACCCATGCGGCGTGCTTCAAATATGCTTCGATATGCATGGGAATCTGCGTTTGTTTTCAAGCAGCGCAGGTGCGCTCACGCCACTCAGAATCCAGACTGCACGACTTTCGTTCAACCCTTGTTTGTGATTCCTACCGCACGTGGGTCTATCGGCCCTGTTCATACACGGTTTGTACGATGAATCTTGTGCCTGGCTCTATGTTACCGTTTCGAGCAGATGTTGGCCATCATGGGGCCATCTGGAGCCGGAAAGACAAGCCTGCTGAACTGTCTCAGCCTGAGAAATCAATCGTACAGGCAAGCGGTTCTCTCTTGTTGATCTTGATAGCTTCTTTCTCGCATCGGGTGGACCTGTTCGTTGTCCCCTAGGGTGCCTCAAGGCCACTCCTAACAATGCTTCGAGTTTCATGACACAGACCCCAACCGCGGCGGACCCTCGGTTTGTACCAGGCAGACGGTATCTGCTATCGGTGTTGCTGTTGCTGGTGTGGCTTAGTCCATTGGTCTCGGGCAAATCATCCCTGCATTGGCGCCCCTTCAAGTCGCCATCCCCTCTGGTGCCTACTCTAAGCCTGTGTTGCGTTGTGTGGCTTTTGCTTCCGGTGTTTGTTTTCCTCCCGGTGTCTTCATCACAGCGGCACCGTGCTACACAACGGCAAGTCCCCCGACATGGACATGGTGGGCATCACGACGGCCTTCGTGCAGCAGGTTGGTCGATACCCCGTCGTTGTGTAGTTTCCGCTCGTGGCACCTGTTTGCGGTATATGGTTACGGCATCACCAAACTCTAAATTCCACCAAACGAGTAGGAGCAAGAGCGTGTAAGCAAGGACTGTTTGTGAACTTGGAAACGCTATGCTAGGCTGTCTAGTTGACAACCGAGTCCTGGTTGGGGAACCATTTGTCTGATGTACGTGTGCACCGTCGTGAACCTCGGTAGGTCCCCAATCGACACGACCCTTTGTCATGCCCGTTGGGGATACCGGTCTCACACACGTCTTTGTGTGGTCAGTGGTTGCGAGGCGTTCGTTCTGCACCGAGAGGCAGAGCTTTACTGCTGAGTTTGCTCTCTGTGCGGGATATGGGGCGACAGGGTTCCAACGCTCCAGTGAAGCACTTTGTGGGACCAAAACGCGAGTTTATTCTCAAACGCCGTCTACCCGTTTCGCTTCGATCGGACTCCCCAATGATGGTGGGGAAATGGTACCAAAACCTACATCGGCGGGAAGGTCGTATCTACGGATGAAGTACAACGCGCGATATCGTCGAAAGACACGCGTGGGCGGCACGGAACATTCAAACTACTATTTTCGATTTTCTGTTTCTTCGTTTCAATTCCTCTGTTGATGGAAGCAACCGCAACAGATAGTAACGAGGAGCGGCGGATTTATTGTGCGATCGGTACAAACGTTGCAACCATTCAAGCGAGCGGCCTGCGGCGCGCGTCCCCTTCCCCCCCTCCATGCGTTCGACCCATCACAGGAGGACCTCTTTATCCCGACCCTGACGCCGCGAGAGCACCTCCGCTTCCACGCGAACATGAGAATGAGCAGGACATTGTCTCCCGAACAAAAAATGCAGGCGGTCGAGACCGCTTTGGAAGGGCTAGGACTCGGTGTGTTTGGGAAAAGAGCGTGTTGCAGCGATGCGGTCACGGATTTCATTGGATGATCGGCTCGAAGGGGTTGGATCGGGCGCCACGACACCATTAACATTGTGTCTGAGTTGATACGGGCTTTGTCGGCTTTGGAGATGACGTTCGACGCTCTGTTGAGCGTCCTTTTGGAGGGCTTGTTGGCCTTGGTAGGTCGTAAACAAAGACTTATCCACGCCTCCTCTTCTTTCTGTCGAAACACGCTGCACACATTTGCGTCAACCCCGCGTGCAAACGTGTTGACACACGACTCCCATTCCTTCCCTCCCCCCCACATTTTTTTCTCGTCGAACGTCGCTGTTTTTTCTTTTCATTCTGTATTGCAGGCAAGTGCGCCAATACGCCTATTGGCGGACAGGGTAGCACCATCCGTGGCATTTCCGGGGGCGAGAAGAAGCGCCTTTCCTTCGCGACGGAGGTTCTCGGCGACGCTCCCGTCATTTTTGTCGACGAGCCGACATCGGGTGCGTCAACCGTTGTTGCCGCTGCCATGTTTCGGTTTCGGTTTCTGCTGCTATTGTCATCAATGGCAGCACCAGTGCCCTTCAGTGCAATCATTAATTAAGCTACTTTTTAATTGTTTTTATGAATCCCTTGTGTCTCCGAGCGGTATTGCTCCTTTTGCTGAGGTGATGACAACGGTCGTCTGGCATCAATGACGCGTCTTTGGTGTAGCCATCCGGAGACTCTCACCGCGGGCCACTGGCCACTTCCCTCGCTCTGGTTGGTCTGCTTCACCCGGCAATCTCATCGCGAGGGAATGCACGCCATCAAGAAGAGTTTGCGACCTTTTTGATTCGCGTGTTGTGTGCCCGGATTTCCCCGCTGACCTCTGTGCCCGCGTCTCCCATCATCCAAGGTTTCAATGAGACATCCGCCATCGTGCGGTTTCCCCACATACTATATGTACTTCGCTCTTTTACCCGTTCCCTCAAGGGCTTGATTCCTTCATGGCCGAGGCGGTTGTGACCAAGCTTAAGGCCCTTGCAGAGTCCGGGCGGACGATTGTGGCCACTATCCACCAGCCCTCGTCTCACGTGAGCAACCCAATCATGATTTCTGTTTTTCTTTAGCTATGTACAATCCACGATGTACAACCGACGTTTTGGGTTATGGCTTGTGACAGCACGAGTTGCTGCGAGTAAGGTTACCTCGGCACCGGTGTTTTTGATGGAAACAGGCGGGAGCGGCAATGCCATGCGAGGGGCCAACTTAGAGCCCTTCATCGTGTTAAGCAGAATCTTTTGAGGGCATCCCGCTCAGACAACATCACAACCTCTGAAACCGGTGGTCTCTCTAGCGACTGTTGTCCACGGCAGTGGGCACAAGACCCATGTCTTCGGAGGACGAGAGGTAGGCTGTGTTGACGTGGTTTCGCTTTTGTATGCCACCCGTATGTCGGCTAAATGCCTCGGGTGGGCCGAATAAACAATGAGCGAAACGACCACAAAATCACAAATACGTGTGGTACCATGGTGCTGCTGACCGCCGTTGGTTGGAGCGACGGGACGATGCTGTTTCTCGTTTTGTGCCAACTGAACCTGCAACATTGGAAGCATAAGGCTAGGTTGTCGACCTTGGCCGCCCAAGCACGATGGACGTGCTAAATCTTGACGATGGAGGCTACGGTATGGGGCGTAGGAACGCGGCACAACTTCAGAGCCTCTTCTTCTGCCGGAGGCTCGTTTCTGGTTGCCTTTCGTGGGGTAACCCAGTATGGACACTATAGGTCTTTGTACGAGATTCTAAAACTGAGCACCTGTTATCACGGCCAAGCCTTGTGTTCCGAGCTTGCTTGGGTGGCGACGTTCCAGCAAAACTGTGCGGTCGATTAGGGCACACATTGCCATGAGCACCCCGTCCGCTCGGCCCAACAACACGCAGGTATTCAGCCTGTTCAGCCATCTGCACCTGTTGGCCGAGGGCAAGACTATCTATTGCGGGCCGTTGGACCGAGCGAATGCGCACTTCGAGGCCATCGGGCACCCCTGCCCCAACTTCTACAACCCGGCGGACCACTACATAAAGGTCATGAGCAGGTGGGTGTGTGCGTGCATGCGTGAGGATGTTCCTGCGAGATACAGTAGTTCACGGCGAACCCGCAAGTCTTGCTCACCAGCAGAACTGAAACCTTACGTTGCGGTGCATTGTTCGGGTCCAAGCGTTCTGATTTTGTTTTGCCTGGAGTGTTCTCGAAGGATGCGCGCAAAAGACACACATGCAACTAAGACCCACACAGTTTAGTTACCAGCACGATTCGCGTGAGCAATACACACGCGATAGTTGTAGTGCGTGTGCGTGTGCGTGTGCGTGTGTGGTGTTACCGTGTCGAGATTACGGGCTTGTGGTTAGGTTCTCAAGTGTGCCTCCAGTGATTGGTGTTTCCTCGCGCCTTTCGCCGTTCCGCCGTGCTCTCCTGCCAGGGATCCGTCATCCCTTGACGAGTCTGAGCGGCGAATCACAGCGGCTGCGGACGGCTACCGACGGTCTGCCGCCTACACTCAGGTCTATCTTCTTTGTAATTGGTGTTGGTGCGGTGGTTGTGGTAGCAATCGTGGGGGTGGTGGTGTAACGCTTCGTGAATCTCGTAGATCTGTGTTTCTGAGCACCGAGGAGGAATCGAGGTTGACCACTGCTTGGAAACACGAGTGGTACTTTCGAA
Source organism: Ectocarpus sp. CCAP 1310/34 (assembly GCA_902602495.3). Taxonomy (NCBI): domain Eukaryota; class Phaeophyceae; order Ectocarpales; family Ectocarpaceae; genus Ectocarpus; species Ectocarpus sp. CCAP 1310/34. The sequence goes on along the minus strand of CACKRE030005062.1, from coordinate 11,187 downwards.
CATCCGTTTGGTGGCGCATGCCCTGATATTTCGCTCTTTTTGTCGGAATTCCTTTCCCATCGCATCCCGCCATGCCGAAGCAGCAGCTGGAGAAAGTGGCGCCACGCAAACGTTTCTCCTGTATCGCATTGGAATTTGAAAGTTGGGATACGAGCTAACAATAGGTACTTGAGCGCAAGCTGTGGCACATTGATGCCGGGCACTGGTGGTGGCTACGGAGTCCAACTTTTCCACCTCTTACCTAAGGACATATCTGGCGCTTACCACATTGCGCGTGAAACAGAATGTTTTTTCGTCTGCTTGTCCTTGTCGTGGGTTTCCAAGTTCCTCTTTTTTCTTCCGCTTGGGGACTTGTTCGAACCCGCTTTGCTGCCCGAACGTTCTATCGTGTGACGTCATTTCCATGTGTCGCTTCCTGGCGTGCGCGCTCGTGTGTCTCCCACACCTCTGCAGACAGAGGCGAACCTGCCCACAGCAGTTGTGACCGCTGCGCGGCAAGAGGTCAAGTCTGGCGATCGTGAGGACGATGGAACCACGTCCGCAAGAACAACTGTTGTCAAACCGGCCAGCCACAAGGTCTACCAGGCCACCTGGTGGAGGCAGGCGAGGCACCCCAGACCTTGGCGGAATTATGCTGTTGATGGTTGATAAGGGTGATGTGTGCGTGTAAGCTATGTCATGTTGGTTGTACCTGGCGCGGCTTGTATGCGGGAATTTAGAATGTGCCGCTCACCAACCTATCGTCTTTGTTCAAGCTTGTCGTTTTTTTCCAATCGGTGCCATTGTTTCTTTTTTGTCATACTGACTGCTGTGTCGCCAATCCTATGCGGTTCCTTTTCAGGTCGTGGAGGTGTACAAGCGGACTATCATCATGTACCGGAGAGAACCGGTGCTGACAAAGGCGCGACTGGGCCAGACCGTCGTTGTGGCTGTCCTAGTAGGCTTGATCTTCCTTCAGCTTGGAGACTCACAGGTACACCACTGCTATGCGTTTGCGTGCGTGTGCTCTCTGTAATGTTTTTTGTGATGCGAGGGGGAGAACTTGTCATGGATTGCGTCTGACACAGTGGCGCTGCTCTGCTGTAGCTGCAGCTCTAGCAAGTGGAAAGTCCCGGGGTCTGCGGTGGCAACGGTGCGTGACGGCCGCACCGGCATGTTTGCACACTCTGTTCTTATTCTGCCACAGCTGTTAGTGTCGTGCGAGTTGGCTGTAAGCGGTGCATGACGTATGTGGCCTGAAATTGTTCTCCTTTCCCTCGAGAGCTCACCCGCCTCGTATCCTCTGGGTGGTCGGAATGCACTCGCCCGGCGTCTTACACGGGTATCGGTACCACCCTCACCCGAGCCTCTCACGGGGCTCAAGATAGGGTGGCGGCATCGCTTGCGGTGACGGTCCGTGGTGCCTTCACCCCATGCGCTCGTAAACACCAGGACAATTTGCACTTCGCCGGCATTTGCTGATGCCTTCCGCTACTTCTTCGCCGATGCAGCCGGGCGCGTGTTCCTGTGTAGAAGTTGGGTCGAAGAGGCAGAATTGTGCGTACTTTCATTGCAGGCGCCCTCATTACAATATTATTTTCTTCCCTCAGCAGCATCCGCGGCATGCACGTTCATTCTGTTTTTTTGCCGGTCTTTGATCGACATTGTCAACCTCACTCTCTTGACTCCGGTGCATGCCTAGGGCATGAGCGTACGAGTTTGCCCCCTTCCCCGAACCCAACAACGAAGAGTTATTGATGTCGACCCCCCAATGTTTCACTCATGGGCACCCATTCTGAGTCGTGCGACAGGAGCTGCTTCCGCAACTGCTGTCGGTGTTGAGAAGAGTGGGCGCACTCTCCCAAAGCACTCTCAGCTGCCTAACTCTCGGCTCCTGTCTTATGTTGCACGTGCAGAGTGACGTCCAGAGCACAATGGGAGTTCTGTTCTTCGTGGCCATCAACCAGGGCATCCTCGGCACCATCGGGGTGCTTCAGGTACGGCACTGCACAGATTCACAGCTTTGGCGTACACAATTAGAGTCGAGACACCACCGAGCTGTGCAACACGGCAGGGAACTTGGGAATCTTGAGTCAGGAATAGTGTGGGCCATGGGTCACCCTACACTGAACAAACAAGAGGGTGCGAACATCGGCCGGCAGCAAATGAAGGAAAGGTATTGGCGAGCTGTCTCCAAGGCCGCCCTTTCCGGTATGGGGAGCCTCGCCATCGAACAATGAAAGCCGGTCTTGGGGTTGTGCAACGACGTCCATCTGTTCGGATTGTTACCCTTCGGTCGGTGTCCCGGATCATGGTGACGGGTGACGGCACGGACGTGGGTTTTCGACGATTGATTGTATCGATTTCACGTAGCATGCGAGCGGTGCCTGTAGGCTTTGTGATCCTCTTTGCTTGGGAACGATTTCACTCCACCGGTTGAGCCTTACTTCCGGGTAGGGTTTTCCCACTTCATTCCTATACCGGTAGAGCTGTTGGTGTGGTGTTACTTTCAACAAGGGAATGCTCTCAAGGTGTTGCGATGCACACGATGACGGCTATAGTATATTCAAGTGAACATTTCTTCGTGGCGATAGTAGCGGCGCCGGTGGTTTTCACTCCGCCACGTGTACTACGCGCGCTGTCATCTAAGACCATGAGAAACTAGTGCCCCTACACCGTATTGACTTAAAACAAGAGTTTATTCACATCTATTTGATGACATCGTGGACTAGTAATTGTTGTTGGTTCGGTGTGATCGGCGACAAGAGAAGTCACCAGCACGACAACAGAAGGTGACTTGTTCGAGGATGTTGTCACTCACTTCGTGGCTTCGAAGGAAGTTTGGTTCACTCGGTTTCATGTTCAGCTCTTTCATGCAATCTCACTCCACGTGAGTAATTATGTCAGGCTGTGTTACGGTCTTGACGGCAGTAGTGCAGGCCCTGCGAGTCCCTACGGTTTCATTGTTGTGCCGCACGTGGAACGTTCTGAGTAGGCTCACTCAGAACCCGTTCAAGTGAAATGATATTCGGGGCGCTCGCTGTTTAGAAGGAGTTTCTGGGTCGGGGGTAGATTGAACCTGCTTCTCAATTGCGGCTGGCCGACCAGGACATTACCTCAACATTACGCCGCGCTGGTCGTGTTTGGTAGCACGTCGAAGTTATTTGTGTATTTCTCTGCTTCATTGCATTCCCTTCTCTTGGTTTTCAGGTTTTCCCGAACGAAATGCCCGTCTTCCTACGGGAACATGACAGCGGAGCGTACCGTGTGAGCTCGTACTTTTTCGGCCGAACCCTGGTGAGCACGCATGAAACTTTGGAAGCGGACAGCACTTACATGGGTTTGCAGTCGGTCGATGGCCGTTGATATGATCGGGTGTGGTTTTAGTTGACGAGAAAGGACTAACTTTGGTGGGGTATGGGCAAAGGTAGCGAATGAGAGGGTGAACAATAGCTGAGTTTGAATCATGAACATCGCGCAGTGTGGATGAGAGCTGCATCCACTTTCCCGCAGAGGCTAAAATCGGTAGGGATAGGTGTAGTAGGTCGTTCGTCATTACTATTTTGTCGTCTTATTATTTGCGACCGTTCTGATCGACTTCCCATCTGAACTCACAGGCAGAAATCCCGATCCAGGTGGTTTTCCCCGCAGTGTTCTCGGTGATCATCTACCTTCTGTGCGGGTTCCCGCTGGAGGCCAAGCCTTTCCTGCTCTTCATCGTGTACATCGTGCTGACGTCCAACTCGGCAATATCCCTAGGGTGAGGCCCTCTGCCGCCGACACTCGTGTGTCATATTCGCATTCATTCCCCCGGCTTTTCACGTGCGAGAATTCCTGCGTTGTAAACCAGGCCAATGCAGTTACAATGTGGATATGTCGGGTGGAGATGCAGCGTGTGTCGTGTTGAGGTAGATGTGGTTTCATCTTGTGTGGGCTGTGAAGGAATCGAACCGTGGTCTCTGATATTTCCCGGAGGTGGCCACATGAATCGTTGGTGTGACACCTTGGAAGTGGTGGACACATTGAGTCTGTTCGGCGTCCGATTGTGACTCTTGTCTCAAGTCGAACGATGAAGGTTTGGTGCGAGACTTAATGAAGTCTAGCGGTGTGCTGCCGTTACCCCAGGGGACGGCAGTTATGACGGTGTTGGGTTCGAATCTTCCGACAACCCCATAGTTGAATCCATGGGGATAACGCTCTTTTCACTGTTTGAATTTCTATTCCTAGTGCTGCGTGTTTCTTTGTGCTCCCATTGCATGTTTGTCACATTCACTCTTTTCTTCTGTTCTTTTGCTGCACATGGGTCATTCCTTTCTATCCACTGCCGGTCGAATATGGACAGTTGAGCAGGGGCAGTCCCTTATATCTTCAGATGCTACGTTGTTCCTGTGTTAGGCGCGGCTTTTTAACATAACCCGTGATTGGTTGTACCGGCATTTTTGTCTGCCCATCTCGTCCGGCCTTGGGTACTCGTCCTGTTTTCTCACCTTTCACGCGCGGTATTTTTGGTCATTCCGTCGCGTTTCGATGCGTCGTCGATTGTCTCGGGATCTGCAAAATCCGTTGCAGCTTCTTTTCCTCTCATCTCGCCGTGCATTCGTGTGTCCATTCCGCTGCGTATGGATGCGTCGAATTTCTCGGGGATCTGCAAAATATTGCAGGTATGTGGTGTCTGCCTTCGCGAAGAGTGTAGACGTCGCCCTCGCCATGGGACCGATGGTGAGCAAACTGTACACGGTGCACCTGCAGCATACTATTCGCTCTTCGCTTCTGGTGCATGACTTTTGTCTTGGTGCCCAAGATTTAGCTATTATGTAGCGCGATCGCACTCGAACCCAGCGGCCACAGGTGAGGTTGGCTTACTTGTCATGAACGCGAAGAGCAAGCCACACGGAAATATCGTGGACTGATCGTCGGTACTGATGGCGCTTAGGTGAGAGTGCAGGGGCGAGCCTCGGCGGAACGATTTCCACATGGCACAATCCATGTCTTGTCACCAGGTCGAGGCTGAAAACGTGATCGGGTGGCACCTAAAAATCGGAAGGGCCATCCGCAGAAAATGTGTCCGTTTTTCGTGGTCATTTTTTGTTGAAATTTGGTTTCCAGGGAAGACGCAAAACATCGCCGACCCTTCTCCGTTGTTGGCAGTTTTGCGTCGGACGCTCTTGTTGAGGAATTTGTCAACAGATGACTTTTCGTTGTCAAACTCAGACGCACGAAATTGTGATTCTCATGGGGCTCTTGAGGTTCCGCGTCGACGCTCGTGACTCGATGGTCTACCTGACCATGGGCGCCATGAACCATCGATGAAGACCAGTACGTGCGACACATGGTCAAATTCACTGTTCGAGAACCCCATTCGGATATGCGTGGAAACGGTTTCGAGTCGAAACGGTGTCGAGTCGTCCATCGACCGGCGTTGATTTCTTTGAGACCGCGATTTTCCTGGATGGCATGTCGATGAGATGGTTTTTGAAGACGCCGCTGTCACTTCCAAAACAGTGTGCAAAGAGTCGTATTCACAGTCGATACGTTCACCGCCGTTGAGGGGTAGTCGGCTCACTTTTTAACGTCACGGACTCTCCACGCCGATCATCATTTAGCTCGGAGTTAGCGACTGCTGTTCTCTCTTTGTTAGGCCATCTCTATTGAGGGAGCTGGCGACCGCCAAAACAAATCAAAATGGTCCCACGCGCAACCCATCGTGGTTCCATCAATCCTCATGAAACGCCGGATGCAACGCAGCCGCAAATCACGGCGAGCTTATTCAGCACCACCCCCACGCTGCTTCTTGCAGATCCTGATGCCCTTCATCATCTTCGGTGGACTGCTGATCAATCTCAGTGAGATTCCCGTCTACTTCGTGTGGTATTCCATCTTCTCTTTCATCCAATACGGTACGTGAGATTGCGACGGCTTGCTCCCCTTTGCTTCGTCCCCTCCCGCTTTACTTTGGTGGCCGAAGATGCAAACCAAGCCCTGTCGGTTCTTCGACAACAGTGGGGCGCTAACCCGGGACACCTCTTTCCAAGAGGTTGCCGGCAATTAGCTCTTTTGAGTGACTTGCGAGTTTGCTACCGTTCCTCGTTTTCAAAGGCATGTTGGCTAAGACACACCTTGTGTGGCGTACCACTTTCCGTTCAAGCCACAAGCTAGAGCAACCGTAATACCATGTGTTTTGCACGTTTTTTTCACGAGCGCTCTCCCTGCCGCTGCGTGCGTTGCGGGTAATACAGGCTACAAGGCCATCTCGATCGTCATCTGGGAGTCGAAGGAGACGCTCGATTGTCCACCGGAGCCCGAGCCATGCGTCTTCCCCACGGGACAGGATGTACTGGACTATCTCGAGTTCGAGGGCGGGAACAGAGAGCTGTGGCTGAACTTTGTATACTTGGTGAGGCGTCCTCTGTTGTGTGTAGCGAGAGGGAGGTTTCATTTTGAAGAGTGCACCGTCGAGGGAGCACAACAGAGACGGTAGTGAGCGTGCTTGTGTTTGGCGAGGTTGTTCTGACTCTTTTGGTGGTCTGCGTCATGCGTTTGCTGGATTGTGTGGCGGTGCGACAAAGCGGAGTAGCACCCCGGCCAGGTTTTTGGGGTTCGTACGCCCTGCACACGTCACGGCAAAGTAGATTCAGCGACTTTCACCTTAGGTTTGCGTACTGAACACCACCACCTCATTTGCCTCTCCTCTATCACCACCAACACCTCCGCAGGTGGCCCTCATGGTGGGATTCAGGATCCTGGCGTTCTTCGCCTTGCTGTACCGCAGCCGTCCCACGGGGGAGCGTGCTTACTGACACGCACGACGCTCTGGTCTCTGTACAGCAGTATGTAACGGGGATCTAAGTGACGTAGTGGTTGTTGCTTTGATTCCGAGGAGTGCACGGGGACGATCGTTGCTGTTTCTATGGCATGTCTCCGATTGCAGAATACGGAGAGAAAACTCCGCGTTCGCAAAGAGCCGTGTTTTTCGTTGTTTCGGTGGGCTAGATATACGTACAAGATTTAGGTGACGCATGTACGTACCCGGATATTTTGACGTCCGCGAGTTTCGAGGCCCACAACAACAACAGTCGATACACACGGCTGCCTGCATGGGTATTCCCGGGGGCGGTTTGTGTTGTGCCAAAGTTTTTTTTTTCGCTGAATGTGGCGTCGATATGCGCTCAACCGTGAAAGTGTTTGCGTCATGCGCAACCACCCCATTTCATCTGCCGGAATCGATGGTGTAAATTAATTTGTCTTTCAGGAAAGAGGGGGGGGCAGGGGAGTCAGGGGCTCCCGCGATGGGGGATGGCTTCAGTCGTAGTCCTTCAATGTGTGTGTTGTTGGAAATGTGTTTAGCCAACTCTTTTGAATCGAGGTGGGGAATTGAAGAAGCTTGAAAGGTTTTGTACACACGTCATTCGTCACTTTGTACAGTCGTGAAAATACTTCAGTCCTCGCACTTTGGCTGGAATTCCGCGCGTTGTAGTTGTAATTTTGTCCTTAGCGGGCGTTGCGAACGAGGTAGTTGTAATTTGTCCTTGGTGAGTGTTAAGTGTAGGGTCGGGTCGGGGCCGGTCCACGCGCGCTCCGCCAAGGCTGTCATTGGCGAACGTGCCTTAATACTTTGGAGGAGCACTGTGTCATCAGTGATTACACCCGGCTTCGGCAACATGCATACATACATGGTCAGTCTTCATCGTCAGTAGGAGATCGAGCAGGAAGTTCGCCTTGGGCATTTTTCCACCGGTTGAGAGCCGGCTGGCTCTGCATTTGGTTGACTACAATAATGTAGCGAAGACTTGCAACGGCAAAAATTTGATGTTTGCCTTGCGAAAGCGGATTTTCGCAATCTTTCCTCTCAATCTATTGTCCCCCGTTGGACCCTTCAACAGACACGAAGCCGGACGATCATGGCCGACGGGATGATCTGTAATACCTTTCGGTGAGACCTGAATGGATGGATGGAACGAGAGGAAGTGAAGTGAAACCTGCGGCAGATTTCAGCGGCGTGTCACATGGGTCTTGGTGCAGGACACGCACACGGCAGTTTCGCATGTACATGCTACAGTAGGCCCTCGTCTGTGCGTACTGAAAAAGTCCTCTCCGACGACATGTAGTCTATGTGAAACCTGATCCCATAGTCAGTCTACCGTGAAGGTGCACATCCAAAGCAGGGAAGGTTGTGCAATCATCTCGTCTACGTCGACCCAGGGCCTCTATGATTCACCTGCGAGATTCCGGAGCAAGAACAAAGGACACTTGTGGAAGGGGGGCTGCAGCAGCAAGAGTAGAAGCAGAACGCGTACTGTTCGATGGGCGGGTGTGGAAATCGATGAGCTATCTTCGACAACAGACCTGCTCCGTGATCATTCATGTCAGAACGCAGAAACCCGTTCGCCGCGGCAAGCTATAGCTGCCCATACAACAGCGAGAGATATTGAAATCTCCTCAGCCACACAGAACTCCTGATACAAAAGTTCTCCAAGGTTCGCAGTGTGGGCTGAGATCGGCTTTGGGACCCGATCGATCAATCAAGAAGGGAGGGCAGAGAGAGATCCAACTCTTACCAAGCTTTTGGGAACACACTACCGATGCTCAAGAGCAGGCCATCCCCCAACTAACACGGCGAGAGCTGCAGTCAAGTAAGGAATGTGAACTTCGCATGCAAACGCTTGATGAAAAACGCAAGGAGAGCAGCAACTCAATGTCCATCTATCTATAATAATCGGCTACACACACCTCCCTGAGGTTACCGTATTATGAGCAAACCGACCACGTATTCTAGACTGGTACATCTCACTTCCACAAAAAAGCGAATGACAAAATATATGGTCCAGAGAGCAACCGAATTCCATGAACGAACAATGTACGGCTCGACACAGATAAACGAATTTACCGTCCGACGGCTTCAATACGCTCGCGAACACCGCGGTCGCATCAACTTTGGCGGCATCAGTTTTTGAACGCCACGCGTACATATGAAAGCTTTTCTGGCGAAGCTAGCCAGGATACCAGAGAACAGCAAACTCACTCGCGTTGGTCCGACCGAACACATAAGATGTCACAGCCCTGGAACAGCAGCACGTGCTCGGGCTCAAACATGTGCCGGAAAACGACTCGAGAGCCGATAACCACACCCGCGACGGGTGCGTCTACCGTAATGAACTTCATGTCTTCACATGGAGCGTATGAGTACGTATTTACATAGTTCCCACCACAACCTCTAGGCCCGCCTGTGTTATGGTAGATAAGTATGGTCCACACAGAACCTTCCAATCTAAGGTATAGGATCCCCAAAGTTGGCCAACCTCATCGCATACGTTTCCAAGGCGCAATCGCTCTTCTCTATCGTGATCGTGTTGTTGACAGATACTCCGTCGACACATGGCTGCAGGAGCGTCAGTTTCCGCCGCCCGGGCATAATCTTGGTCATGCAGTATACCATCTTTTCGGTCTCCTTCGGCGGATTCTCTTCAGCACCCGGCTGCGCCATAGCTGTTTCCGATTTGAGCCAACTCGGCTGCAACGCTCGCAATGCAGCCCCGATGGACCGTCGGTTCCGCGTTCGCTGCTGCGACCTTGTTGGTGAGTGTGAGACCGCTGGACATGGCGAAGTCGCTTCTGTAGCCGGGAGGATGGCTGGGCATGGAGACGCCGCCTCAGCGGATGAAACGGATGCTTCGCGGTCGAGCAAGAAGCAAATAATCATGCTCATCTCTTTGGCTCCGCCACTGAGGAACAGCGGCGTGTCACCGCCGGCAGGGATGATTTTTGATGGTTTGTTAACAGGGAGCATCAATCGCTCCGTCTTCTTACCAGCCTCAAAACGGACGCCGATAGTCTCGCAGAAAGTCAGCGAACAAGCCTTGATCGTCTCCTGGCTGGCGTCAAAGGAAACGGGCGTTTGCGTAACGTGCGCGGCACAAGTCGTAGAGTTCACCACCAGCACTGATTCATCCCATCCACGGGTCACCGACACCGCGCTTGATTTCTTCGTTCGCTTGGCCGCAGCGTAATCTGAAAATGCTTGATCTGGGCACGGAGACACGTCGACCCCTGCTCATCCCTGTTGGTATGTCCGTACTTGGGAGGAGAAGACACGCTTCAACTCTCTCTCTCATTAGGCACCCGCGGGAGCGAGGAAAGGAAGGGAAGAAGTGGCCCTCCCGAATTCGGGGAAGGCGGCCCACACATAGTAGCCTTTTTCAGGCATACGCATGCTCCTGTCTACGTACCCCCCCCGTGCTGCTAGCAGATCTACCATGCTCGTATCCAGACACACGAACACCCTCCCCGGTTCGTCAAGCTATTGACGAACCATCAGTGGGGCATGGATACTCCAGATCTACATAAGTTACTCATACAACAACGGGTGCAAGGGAAAAACTCGGTCATCCGGATCAAAAACCCTCGCCTAGAAACTCAAAACATAAAAAGAAACCGTCGCTATCACGAAGGATTCCAACGGCCGCACTATCAGGGCAGGACAAGGCAGGACAGATTGGACAGGCCACGCTGATTACACACCCGAAGCAATTGGTCAAAAACCCTAGGCTCCCGCCGCGGGTGACGCCCCTGCCCAATGCTTCCTGCGTGACATACCACGGTCCGAGACGCGCACAGTGCTAGAACAAAACAAAACAAACGCCACGAAAACGAGACCAGAACGCTACATTGGCAGGTTCATCAGAGCCTTCCGGTGGTACTCCAACTTGCCCCTACCAAGGACTTTGGTCAGCATATCGGCGTGCTGCTCTTCTGTCGAGACATAATCTGCGGTGATCTTACCCGCCTTGAAGAGCTCGCGGATGAAGTGGAACCGCACGTCGATATGCTTGCTCCTCGCCGAGCTGAAAGGGTTCTGCACCAACGCGAGAGCCCGACCGTTGTCCTCACGGACCCTGATCGTGGCACCGCTCGTCTCGGGCGCAATGAACGACAGAACACCACGCACGAACAACGCTTCCTTCACGCCCTCCCCGGCTGCAATATTCTCTGCCTCCGTGGTCGACTGAGCCGTCACTG
>CACKRE030005061.1:62048-79005 GCA_902602495.3 Ectocarpus sp. CCAP 1310/34 | reverse complement strand
ATCACCCTTATCGCCATGTTCAATCGCGGTTGCGCTGGACCGGCGCTAGTCCCAAACGTGGAACCACTACTGTACGTGGTGTCATTTTGTAGAAATTTCTGTACAGTCAGGAACAAATGGCTATTACAGTGCCGCCGGCGTGTGCTTTCCTGCTGCTGCCATCACAGGTCTACAGCAGTAGACTAGTGCTGTTGTAGCTACCGCTGCTGCTGCATGGGTCTAATGCATTTAGTACATGTTGACGTATCACGCCGTCCATAGACGACAGCTACTCGAACAAAATGTTAACTGCTGTGCACGGGCTAACCCTCTCCAATACACAGAATCACTGCTGTTGTGAGCAGTCAGCAATCCATCGTGATCGTCTACCCCAACTTTACAAGCGTCACGCACCTCCGAGCGTGGTGAAGTAGAGCTTAGTCTCCCACCCGGCCGGGAAGCGCTGCGGGTTGTCGGACTCCGCGGACTCCGCGATAGCTCGGTGGCACAACTTTATCCAGCCAGGAAGCGCGATTTCCTGGCCAGGAAGCGCGATTTCCTGGTATTGTAGCACCTCGACACGTCTCTGTCACGAACTTCTTTTGCTTTTCTTGTCCGTCTCCTTGACGGCGAGACAAGCCATTGGTCAGCCGGTTAGCGCGGTCGATGCAAATAGTAAAAAGCACATACACGCAGCCCCTGGGTACGCCATCTGCTGCGGCTGCACGACGCCACGCCGCGCACCAGGCAAACAAACGCTTCACAACGCAACTACTGTCCAGTGCGTCCCACGAACCAGCATGGCACTCAACCTAGAGGTATCCAACAGAGCGCCGGCACTGCCAGTAGAAATCGCGAATGGCCTCATGATTTGCTATAGGGAAGCACAGCAGGGCTTCTGGGACTGCTGGCTGAGAGGTGTAGTCTACCTCCATACGAAGCGCAAAAGGTTCCAAAGGAATCCATGAGGTCATTCGCGATAGGAATCCATGAGGTCATTCGCGATTTCTACTGGCAGTGCCGGCGGTCTGTTGGATACCTCTAGGTTGAGTGCCACGCTGGTTCGTGGGACGCACTGGACAGTAGTTGCGTTATCAAGCGTTTGTTTGCCTGGTGCGCGGCGTGGCGTCGTGCAGCCGCAGCAGATGGCGTGCCCAGGGCCTGCGTGTATGTGCTTTATTTTATTTGCATCGACCGCGCTAACCGGCTGACCAATGAAAAGACGTCAGTCTTAGTGCGGTTGCAAACACTAAATAAACACTTCTATCTATCTACCATGAACTGGGACCCCGTGAGGGGGCAGCATGGGGGAGGCTAAACTATCTTTCGGATCAAAACAGCAGCAGCAGAAGAATCTACCAAGGCTATTACCTAGCACTCGAGTTCGTTTAGGAGCACCATTATCCTCCTTGTTTTCGCTACCATCATTCTGATCCTCATTTTGACAAGAATCTCCGGGCAGTTCTTCCCTGGCCCAACGTTCTTGTTGTGGGGAAGGCCATCTGGCTCAAAACCCTTTGCTCTCTTCCACTCCTCCATGTTTTCCTGCTCCATCGTCGTCTTCGTCCTCCTTTCTTCCCTTTCCCTTTCCTTCGTCTTCGTCACTCCCAAAATAATTACCCTCACTACTATCGTTGTCGCAGAGATCCCAACCAATTGGCCTTGGTGGAAGTTGGTCAATCAGTAGCCCATGACGTTTGAACACATCGCGAGTTCGCATGGACAGAAAACGAGCTAGCTCGAAGGTAAACCGTCTTCAAATCCCTCCGGCAAAAAGCTTCGTGCGTCAAGTGGTTGGCGATAGCAACGATGAGTCGATTGGCGCCTTTGCCAAGACCACCATTGGTTGAATAAGCAGCAGTAAGGAGGGTAGATCTAGACGGGTTGAAAGTTCCCGCATAGTGAATTTGCCTTACTTGCAGCTCGATCTTCGAGGGCGGATCCTGGCTTAAGGATCGACTTGTCGATGCTTCGACCTGCGGATGGGTTGACGATTGTTACGTCGATGAGAATGGACTTGGTGCAGAGTTCCACTTCCTTCTCTCGTGCGGTAGTCCCGGGGGGATTACCAAATCCATCTTGTATAGTCCCTTTCCCCTACCAGTGCCTGTGGTTATAGGTGGTAAAAGGGGAAGAATCCTCAACGGCGATGGGCATATGGCACTCGCGCAGTGTCTTGAGGACCACTCGAACCATCCTGTTATGGAGGAAGGTTGAGGCGCCGGTCTTGGTGCAGACGAGGGAGTGGGCTCGGCTCAAGCGGTCCTTGCATGGTAACAATGCACCTGCACCACAAAGTTTGCCTGTGTTGCAGTCTGCTCGATCGTGACTCCCCAGTACACGACCGATTGACTCTCGATATAGATCAGGCAGTATTCTTTCATCTGCTGACAACCCTTGCGTCGTCAACCACGACAATACTCCCTTGCCTTTCGCGCGGATCAACGCTCTTCTTTGGCGTTTCCTCGCCTACTACTTTCTGCAAGTCTGTCTCCACCATGTGACGCACTGCTGCATGAAGAGGTTTCGAAAGGAGAGCTTGGGCTCCAAAGACTTGGTAGTGTTGACCAAATTCATTTCGGCTGAAGGTAGACGGTGGTTGATGTTCTACGTCAGGTTTTCCATCTTCACTGGGTTTTCCCGCCTTCCCTGCTTCCAACAGGTAAACTCCTTTGAGGGCGGGGGTTAACTCATCACTTGTGGCAAGTTTAGCCCATGACTGCCCAACAGCTTTTTCAAGCTTCTCTTTGGTGATGATCTCCTCTAGCTTCTTCAGCGAGTCAATCAGAGCCAATTCTGTCGGTAGCTGGGCAAGCCGGGGCAGACATTGCTCAACGGTGTATCCTGTCGATGCTTGTGTGTGTGTGTGTGTGGGGGGGGGTGTACTCATAGTCGTGCATGCCGTAGTCGTTAGACCATTGACCTCGCATCCCTACAAAGCCGGGACGGAGCACGCCGGGTTCTCACCGGACCAGGCTCTCACATCACCAAGCGCGAAGCGCCGTGAGATATTCGGCGAGTCGCATGAAGGGTGCGCTGCATCCTGCTAAGGGTGTTCGGCATCTTGTGCTTACTTCCTTGCGTACGGATGACAGCTGCGTATGAATTAATTTATTTTCTGGTGCTTTCACTTCCAGAGACAGTTGTAAGCACTGTGTAACTGCCTCGAGGGTGCTTGACCATTTTAACACAACGTGGTGCGATCATCCCCCTTGCGCGGAGCGAGGGTTCTCCACCCCGCACAACATGATCTACTCGACCACCATTATGGTTACCGCCAAAAAAAAAACCGGAGGTAACAAAAAAACGGTAACCTGGTTGCCGAGTTCACGAAGTGAATTGGCTTGTTTTACAACGTCGTTGCCAAGCGACGAAAACCCAACCCCGATGGCAAACACCGGGGGTGTGTGGGGGGGGTGGCCTTTTTTTTTGTTTTATTTGAACCAACCCGCCTCCGCATTCCAACAGTCCCGTGCACAAAACTTTCCTCGTCCCATACCAGCGTGCACCAAAAAAGTTGCAGACGAGAAAAAAAGTTTGCAACGTTTTGCAACATTTGTGAGCCATAAATAGCGGTGTGACCACACTGGCCGCAGATATCGCAAGTGCCCCCGAACCTACGTGGTGCGGCTAATTGGATTTTCTTCCAGCTCTTGCGGCAACGACCGCAACGGAATACTGTTGTTGCCATCTATCTATCTGTGTGCTGGGTGGAGGTGCTGGTTCGGGCTGAAAATATGTTGAGGCGCTCCGGCAGTCACATATCTCTCCGGCCCCGTACGTAGGCTGCTGCTGCGTTCGAAATACGTTGCCCTGTCCCCGAAACACAATCCGAACCTGTCCAAAGTTAGGAAAAATACATCGCGAAGCACAGATGAAAAACATATACCGTTGTTGTTGTTGTTGTTGTTGTTGTTGTTGTTGTTGTTGTTGTTTGTGTTACCATACTCCTTGTGGGTAAGAGCACGGCGGCGGAACGCCCGGCGAGGCGTAAAAGATAAACGCTGATGAGAAAAGACGCTGAACACGGAACGCGTTCAAGGCGGCTACGATATAGCCACGCACAAGTACCAAAAACACCACCGAAACGAGTGCCCGAAATTACCTTCTTCACAACGAAGGTGCGCACGTTTTGTTTCGGAGAATTTTGAGGTGGGGGGGGGGATTCTGTACACATAATTACTACATACATTAGGGCCCCCGGGGGGAACCAGGTTCGCGTCCGGGGATCCTTCTACGCGAGCTAGGAGCCTCTCTTGTTTTCTTACAAGCCACTATCACAGAACAGGTATGCACGTAGCACACCAAGACAGAGAACCAAACCTATCGAAGTGTGCGTGAAATGTCGTATATACTGCTGTAGTACCGCACGATGTGCCCCCAATTTGCGACTTGCTTGATGTGGGCTCTAAACCCCAAGAAGAGCAAAGTGTCCTCACATTGCGGGGAAACATACACTTCTATTTTAACGACCAGTCGCCCCCAGAGGCCATGGGATACCGACAAAGAGAGCCAGCCAGTGCAGGACAGAGCTGCGAGGATGTCCTCATCCCATGTATCGCAGTCAACTTCCATGAAATATGGGGGGGGGGCCTCTCTCCCCGAACTTGTTTCGAGGAAAACGAACACCGACGAAATTGGTGGACGCTTCTTGCAAGTATTAAGAGGCAAAGCAACCCCAAAGACAACTGGGAACTCGTTGTCCAAGGGACCAGAGGTAAACCAACGCGGGTGGAATCAGCTCAAGGACAAGCCGAAAGGACAATGGCTGAGTTGCTTGACCAAAGACGAAAAAATAGAAAACGCCTCGACAGCAGTACCTCACGAGAAACCAAAAACACTTACAGGTGGTTCGGAAAATTGATGGCGACAACAACAAGCCCGAAATACATCAGAAAAGGACCATGAACGAACGAACCAGAACGAATGGCTGACGACTTTCAGACACCGACCCAAGAAACACGTTCTAAGCCGCCCAACAAGAGAACAGAAGAGCATGAGCACACATGGGTTACCAACCACTTTCTCAGGGCAATGGTGGCGAAAAGTTGGGCCAATTTAGAAATAAAACGGGTTGCGGCGATCCAAGGTCTGCCGGAAGCAACAAGGTGAGTTTCACTCTCCAAGGCCAGATATATGAATATCTCGTCCACCCGGGGAAATAGATACATACCTATTTTATTTTCGTGTGTTCTGTTCTTTGCTATTGCTTTGATATCTTTGAGACTCCACAGGGATCACTAATCGAGGCCAACTGATCTGACAAGTACACTAAATAAACGCCGAGTCGATGCTCTCCTGAAGCTAGAAGTTTCTGACCACGGAGTATACAACTACGGCGAGAGACAACGGCGACGACACGACACGACGACACGACAGCATCCCGCATGAATGTGCTGACGCAAAAACCGTCTAAACGACGGCAGTCTACAAGCACGACAAGATCCACAGATATCATCGGCGTCCAGCATGTGGCGACTATTCGAGAATACGACACTCGAGGTGATGGTCCAATATCGTGGGAGGGTGACTCACTCGAAAACCAAGGCAGGGTTATGCGACAAGCCCCTAAACCACCGGCAAAACGAGGAAATTCGGTAGAAGTGAAATATCTTCGGTAGAAGTAACATAACCAACACGACATACACTTGCACAGTACAGCGCTATGGGGAAGGTTGATTGCAGAACGATATTGCCAAGGGCACACAAGCGGGCGGTTAAGAAAGGAAAGTCGGGGCTGCCCTCCGATGAATAAATATTGGAACACCCCCTATACAACAAACATGTTGTGGTGGTCGGTGCGAGTGGTGGCTGGAGGGATAGGTCCGTTGTGCCATGTGATTGACGCAACGTTCGCGCAGCCAGGCAGGGCTGCTGACCGCCCACAGCTTCAGAGTGTCTGCCACCGACATATCACTGAGTGGACCTTACACCAGAGACGCCACACATGCACAGGAAAAAATGTTGCTCGTACGCTGTCAGCCTAGGCCATGAGAACTGGCGCAGTTGCCAAGAACGGAGCAAGGCCTGTCAATACGAGCACGGGGCCTGTCAATACGAGCACGGGGCCTGTCAATACGAGCACGGCTGAAGCAAGGCAAGACGGTCTACCATGTGCCGAGCCATGCCCAAGAGAACCCGCGGACTTGAGGAGGTTGACGCGCAAGCACAAGGGGTGATTGCGCACCGCCTTTCAGACACACTACAATTTGGGCTCCCAATTGTTCGTGGCACACGTCGAAATAAGATAGAGAACAGGTCGCTGTCACAAGCCGAACTTCCTTCGTTCGGCTCCAACTGGCGGCTAGCTGCCGCGATGGGCGGGGGGCGCTGGTGGCTGTGGGAAGCGCTGGACACCCTTGTCCCTTTACAGCGTGATTTTCGCTGGAGCAAGCGGCCGCTGCAGGCTCCCTGCCATCAGACTCTAAACTGGCCCAAAGGGAAGAAACGATCGCGCCTTGAACCGATTGATGCCACAGACCCCCCCTGCATGAAAATCAATCAGCAAAGGCGCGCGGCAGACGACCCCGGCAGCGTTCCTATCGCGCACGGCGTCCAAGCCTCGCCCAGTTCCCACGCATGGCCAGCATCTCGATCTACTTCACTGGACCATTCAACCTCCCTCAACCCCGATTCCCGCACCGCTCCAGCGGCTATGCCCGATGGTACACCGGTTTTTCTCCCGGGGGTGGTAAGCGAGGAAGACGCGTCTCCGCCAAGCAAGCGTTCCAGGTCATCCAGACCCATCATCGTCGTCGGTCGCGCTGTTTCCGAAGCAGGGTCCGCAGCAACGTCCCTTTCGGCCCCGCCGCTGCTACCACGATTCAGCATCCCACCAGAAGGCCGAGCGGTTTGGTTGCACTCCTCTGTTGGTGGGACGCAAGGGGGTACCTCTTGATTTGCAGAGATGGCGACTTGGGCCTCAACCGCAGGACCGCTGGGCGCACCAGCAGCAGCGTTGTCGCATTCACCGTTCCCATTCGCATCAAGGCCAACAGTCGCGGCAGAGGCTGAGGAAGAGGCGGCGTTCTCGCCTGGAAGAGCCGCCGCCAACGCGTGGCAGACCGCGTCGAGTCCCGCCCTCGCCCAGTGTGCAAAGTACCCGTTGCGCGTCTCGCCTTCATCGTCGGCAACACCATCGGCCGTAGAAGGGGACGGGGGAGCCGGGCAAGTGCTTCGTTCACTGTTTTCGACGATAGTGCCATCGCCTGGAGTGCTTGGTACTTGCCTCGACGGGTTGCATCCACCAGCTTTTCGTTTGTGCCCATGCATCGGGAGCAACCCTCGCCAAGGATCACGTTGTTGTAGTGGGCCGCAGTTGCAGCAAGGAGTTGAGCATTTTTCGTGTAGGATGATGCAGGAATCCACGGTTTCGTGCGAAAATCGTTGCGTAAAGTGCTCCGCCCAAAATGTAGTACCTTCGGCCGATCGTCAATTTATGCCTCCGCCGAACTTTCGTCGTTGATTACCATCTTTCCGTCACAGCCCCTGTGCCGGTGCTTCACGCCGCCTACTTTCCTGTACGCGAGCTTTCTGATCGCTGCCGCCGTGCGCTCTCCGTGCTACCGGCAGCACGGCAACGTTCGGCCGCGAACCAAATCTGTTCGAACGACACACGTGTAGTCGAACCCAAACACAAACCAATGAGCGCACACGCATCACCTTTCGAAGGTTGTGACCCGAACGAAGAGTTCGAAGATCCCGGTGAACCTGCCAAGAGGTAGAAATAAGCAAACAAACCACTCTCGATGTCATCAGGGTGTACTTGAACGGCGTGAACACTCGACTGGCTTGTCCGCCCAGGTGCTCTCATTTTTCGCCCACAAAGCCTCCTTTGCTTGGAAGAACGTGAGCGATATCTCCGCATGTTAAGCCTCCGCCAGAAGAGCTTCTCGTACCCTTGCCTGAGAGCGAAGGATAGGAAGGTGGAGACGCAGAGCGGAAGAAAACGGGGTGATTATCAAGCGATAGAGAAGCTGAAGCTGGCGGGGTCCGTCAGACGGCGACTGGCGTTCGCCACACACTCGACTGCTGCAACACCCAGCACAACCGCTACGCTTGCTGTATCCACACGGTTCAATACGCCAGCTTCCCAATCCAGTTATCCAGCGGCAGCTCCAGATTCGGTTTCCTCTACGAAACGCGAATATCATATTCTTTGAGACGATGACATTTCGTCACGAGGCGATCGGAGCACTCGGGGCGTTCCTCAACAAGCACTTCTTTCCGAAGGGTTCATTTTACACCGCAAAGGAATCTGCGCCCCCAGTTTCCTGAGGGAACACCAAGGTGTGTACTGAAAAGTCTTACACTCCACGCAATCGGAGGACAGCAGTCTCGGCAACATCCAAAACAACGTCTACTGTGGACATACCACCGGCTAGGGTCGCAAGCGCCCTGCACGGGGAACCCAATCATCGCTTGGTGATCTCTGAATGGTTGCACGTGAAACAACGGGACGCGAGCCTCGCATGCTCACATCGCTGGTGCGTAGGTGCGACCGGCGACTCAGGAGTTGTTTCACCCATATCTCGATGAAGGCAGCCTGCCTCTGTAGGCCTCCTCCTCCTCCTCCTCCTCCTCCTCCTCCTCCTCCCTCGACAACGCATCATCAACACCCGGAGAAGCCGTGAACGCCGATGATGACGGCAGTCCTTCTCCTCCTCCGCCACCGCCACAGCCGTTGCCACCGCCACACGCGCTTCTGTCATCATCACCGGCGTCCACGGCTTCTCCGGGTGTTGATGATGCGTTGTCGAGGAGTGCCTCGACCAGACGGACCAGAAGTGCGGCCCCAAACCCCCGCCATCTGGAGTGAAACATGTCCAGCAGGGTTGCCCACCTGCGAAATCGAGGAGGGAGAACCGCAGGGCTGAGGCGGGGGGTTCGAAGAGCGATTTTGCGGAAGGCCGCCAATCGCTACACTCAAGCGTATCTGAGAATGGATGCGTGAACTCGACATCGTCCGCAGCTGTGGAGACTGCTTGGTCCAACAGCCTTTGTCCACGCGAAGGGATATTTCACATCTGTGCCGAAATGCCGTATCGCGACCATGACTGCATTGTCAGCGCGCTACCTAAAGCAAGTAACTTCAAACAAATCTGCGCGAACGTGCGATTGAAGCACACCGTACTGCAAGCGAAGGTAGCCTCAAACACCCTCGTCGCCCCCCGCGAGAGCGTGTGAATTAAGGCAGGTTCATACCGCCTGGCATAGATGTATGCCTGTCGCTGGACCATGGGCCGCAATGGTGGACATCACTCGAATGTATACCAGACAGTAGGCATGTGCCGCCAGGTGCGCTGCCAAATTCATCGTCATGAACGCTGAGTTCACACGAACCCTCTAGGACCCGACTTCGCTGAATCTGCGCCACTCTCGCATTGTACTGTACCTCGCGTTAAGTCGGCGGCTGACTTGTCGGCTGACGTGTCGGCTGTCCACCCCTGAAGTGCCCTGAATAGCCGAGGGAGTACATATGGAGGAGGGGGTCCAGCCCCCCCCTCCTATGTGACCTTGGTTGGGTCGTCTAGCTGGTAGAAGTGGAGGATAGGGGCTAAAGGGGCAGACGACAGAGTCCAATGATGGGAGAAAAAAAAATATATATATATATATATGCAGCGATGCGGAAGCAGGTCAGGGGGTAAGAAAATAACAGTGGAGCGGGAACAACGACCGCGGAGAAAGAGAGGTAGAGGAATACCGAAGACGACGGCCGGGTCTGGCGCCGCGCGGCTTCTGTATCATGCGACGAAGCAAGGTAGCAGAAGACACGCGTAAGTAGAACTACGAGCAAAAACGGTGAAATCTCGGTTCCCCGCTAAAAAAAGCTTGGACACGATGAGGGGAAACTCTTGAAACGGATAGGAGCACGCGTACTTGCCCGCAACGACGCGAAAGCCCGCAACGACGCGAAAGCCCGCAACGACGCGAAAGGAAGGCACCCTTGGTTTCGTTGTTATCTACTAGAACATTCGCAATACCAGTTTGAGCACATCGTGATATCACAACCAAGTCCGCCCGCTTCTCAATCCGTGTTCGAAACCTCTCCCCGAGGTAGCTCCTTCCCCCCCCCCCCCCCAACCCTCTTGCCGGAGTCGGGTACTTGTCCCTTGAGAGAGGAAGGAGGTCCCCTTGCCCCCTCCCCTTGATCCCACCACCTCCACCGACGAAATCCCCGCCCCTTACCCTACTCCCGCCGTCCGCGAGCAGGGCAACAAACGCCCAAGACAGGGCGGTCGGCGTCGCAGACAAGGTGATCTCGTGCACTGCAACCTTCATGGTCGCGGTACCGGGTTTCGATGCCACTGATGAGCCCGTTCCGCCCGGGGTGCCGGGAGGCTTTGAGCTGGAATCCCCGGCATTGATGTTCGATGAAGACCCGCCGCCGGATGCGGTGGAAGACGTCCGCGTTTTTTTGTTGCTTGAGCGGTCGGCGTGGTCGGGGGAGAGGCTGCGCGACAGCAAGGCGTCGCTATCGCTGGTGGCCTTGAATCTGGGGTAGGGCGGAAAAGGCCGGCCAGATATCGAGGTTGATCGGAAGCCACCAAGGTGATTCCTTTGGATAACAGACCTCGTGCCTAGAATCGAATAGAGGCTTTGGTCCCATAGACATGTTTACCTCAGCTGCCCCACTTGCCGATGAGATATTTTTTCACGCACAGGGTGCGATGTGTCAACACAACTCGCAGTCAATCCCGGCCTCTTGAAACTGAATTCGCCGCTATCCACGATCAGTTCGGGTACCCGTTTCTACGCCGCAAACGCAGGGCACGCATACCACGAGCACACAATAACACATGGCGTTCTCCACGGCTGAAGACCACGCATCGGTCATGAACGAGAAACACCCACTTCTAATGGAAGCCTCGATAATATGCAGTCCGTGGGGAAACGATGCAGCTTGCGACTTTGAACGACCAGACCAGGCAACGCCCTTGTCTAACACAGCCACACCTGGACAAAGCTTGAAGCACTTAACCCAAGCACACTCCCTCTGAACGAAACTGTAAACTACCAACAGCAGCAGTAGGGTGTGTTACCACCCCTTTTTTTTTTTACACGTCGATTTTTGCGTTTTTTTATGTATATAGTTGGCGCACCAGCCAGGTACCGAAGCAGCAAGCCCACAGAGGATTTTCTCGTTGTACTGGTGGGCCAGAGAATGAAGGTCCAGTAGCCAAGGCCCAGAGGCCAAAGTCCAGTAGCCAAGGTTGTGCCAGGAAGGTGCGTGCAGCAACACTGCTCACACCGGAGGTTACGATGGTGAACACCTCGGATAGTACTCATACCCCGTACACCTCTCCACAACTGCACCCGATGCACTCGGTATCGCATAGGACACCAAATAATATTTTGCTCACCTGCAAATGAGCTGGTCGAAAGCACCCCAAACGAATCCGAGGTGCTCATCCTGAGGGCTCCAGTGACGCCTCCATAGGTAGTCCACGAGGAAGTCCGCCGCGAGCCGAAGGGTGACAATACCGGGCAACTGGCAGCATCACGAAATTCCGCGATGAGGAGCGACAGAAACGCGAATGTGAAAGGTTCACTTTTCCGTGTTCTTATACTTGTGTGTGTCCAACATATTTTGTATTCTTATCTTTCATTTCTTGGTTACCGGGGAGACGTATGCAAAGGTGGGAGGGGTCAGCAAAAGCTTGTCGAGGAGCGAGGGGAAGAAGGGAGAAGAGATAGATTGACACGAAAAAAAGTGACGGTTGGCAAATTGACACGAAAATAGGTACCGGTTGGTAAATTGACACGAAAAAATATTCCGCCGCACGTTGCCTGGCGAAGGCCAGCAGCGGCGCAGCCTCAAGTTCCAAAAAATTCAACCCCAGCTGCATCGCTGCACCGCCGGGAAACCCAACGGTCGCGCTCCCTCATCGCCGCACCCGACACGGAGCGAGGGGATGGCGCGCCTTGCGCGAGGCAGAATCCGCTACGAGCGGTATGATGAGTGCATGCTGGTTCTTCTGCTTGCTGTGTTGTGCGCGCTAGCTGGCGAGGAGGACATGTTTCTCGTGATGGCCACGTTTGGCCTAGCAAAGCTGGAGGCGTATGAAGAACTGATAGCCCCAACGATCCTGGAGGGTGTGTGCCCGATGTACAATTTCTTCGATGCAATTGGAGGCTTGGACTTTAAGGAGCTCTTTAGGTTCGAGAAGCCTCACTTCCGCGAGCTGCTGCACGAGCTGCAGCTCCCTGAGGAGATCGAAATTCACAGGTCAGTCGGAGTCGTGTGCGTTTGAGAACTCTGCGGTAGTTGCTGTATGCGACGGGCAGGGCGCGTCGGGGTTGTGCTACTGCTGTGGACAGGCTTCTCATCTCAGCACGTAGGAATAACACCCGTGTCCTGAGTATCACGGAGGTGCACATAGTTTCAGACAGCATCAATGATAGCGAAGCAGTTGATACAGCAGTAGTCTAGACTATTGATTTTTGAAATGTGTTTTTGAGGTCATACCTGCTGTACTACAGCAGTCTACACGTGTAGCACATATAGTCACCGCACTCTCCATGCGTTCACCACGCGTGGTACTTCTCCCCCCGCCCGTTTTCGCCCTATAGCACCGAAACTGACGGCAGCAATGGAACATGACTTTGCTCCTTGTGTCTGTTCGGTCAACAGGGGAGGGTTTGGAGTTTCCAGGGTTCCTATCGACCTTGCGCTGGCGGTGACGATCTGGCGCCTGGCATGTCCGACGACGCTGATCCGGGACCGGCTCTTTTGGGGGATAGCGGAACAGATGATATGCGATATCTTCAACCTCACCATCGAAGCGATCTTTGATCGCTGGGGTCACCTGGTAAACCAGCTGCAACATGATGCAATTCTATCAAAGATAGATATGTTCTGTCAGGAAATTTATGAGAAAGGTGCCCCGCTCAGGCGTTGTTGGGGCTTTATCGACGGCACTATTTGCGCGATCTCGCGACCTAAGCGTCATCAGAAATTGTGGTACAATGGTTGGAAGCGAAAGCACGCGTTGAAGTATCAAGCGATCGACACCCCCGATGGGATAATTCGCATGCTTTGGGGTCCCATACTCGGGCGTCGCCACGATGTCGCCATGGTAGGGGAAAGTGGTCTGCTGCAAGATCTGCAGCAGTGGTTCAACGACGCAGCAGGCACCCCTTACTACGTATTCGGCGACCCTGCGTACAGCCTTTCGCCCTGGTTGCTGGCGCCGTACAAGGGGGTTTTAAACGCCTTTGAACAGGCCTTCAACACCGCAATGAGCTCCGTCAGAGTCTCGGTTGAATGGGGGTTCGGAAAAATCGTGGCCCTCTGGCCGTACGTTGACTATGCCAAGAAGCAGCAGGTGGCGCTCAGCGCTTGCGGGCTTGGTAAACAGTATGCGGTCGCCGGCATTCTGACGAATTGTCACTCGTCCTTCTACCGCAACAACACTTCTTTCTACTTCGGTGTAAAACCCCCGTCGCTTCGCAGCTACCTGAACGGCGAAGGGTAGAGTGTGGGTTGATGGGCTGTAAGTGTCAGTGGCATGGGGTGATGGTCGGGGGCGCTGGCAGAAGGTGCCGCTGAGACTCTAGTAGTAACGAATGGCATGCTCGCTGATATGTTTGCAGAGAAGCTGAAAGCTGATGCGGAGGTCATACTTGAGAAGGGTGATCACGTCTTCAAGAGGGCTGCGTTCGTCCACAGGCTCGGTTAGCTGTACCACGTGAATAACGGGAGTATTGAACTTCATTCAAATGTGCTCCATCACCCAACGCGGTGCGCTGAAACGCACTGCCCGTCTACAGCAGCTCAACCACGGCATCACGCCTGAAGACGTAGTCCTGAATACTTTCGCTTGGCCACTCTCGAGATGCACGTGACGATAAACCTATCGTGAACCCTGTGTTTGAACACTGCATGTCAAGAAACATGACACCCGACTGGCTACCAGTGATGCACCACAACACGAATCCCGTCTAGCAACAGCAAGCATGGGACAGACTCAAACCGAGGCAGCCACGAACGAAAATTTGCATGCCCTACGTCCACCACGAGGCGGCGGGTTGTTCTTGCGGCCCTCAATTGGCAGGGCCGGAGTAGCGGTAGACATACGTGACGTTTGTTTCGCGTCGGTATTAGCGTCTCATCGGAGCAACCATAGCCGGCATGAAGCGAAGATTACAATTGTCTACCGCTACTCCACAATCGGAAGACAGCAATGGCTAAGAAGCGCAGAAACACCAAGGCGAAAACGAAAGAAACAATACAGGACGCAAGCCACCCACGGTACCATGCAGTGACGGAGTAGCGGTAGACATGTGTGATGTTTGTTTCATGTCGGTAGTGACCTCTTCACTGGGGAAGCTATTGCCGGCATGAAGCAAAGAGCGCAGATGTCTGATGGTACATCCGCCACCGGCATAAGGCAGCGAGCTAAAATACAGAAACATCGTAGAAGAAAGGACAAAGAAAGACAAGAAGACAAACGCAATCATTACGAAGGGGAAAAAAATAGAAATATAACTGCAAGAAGTGGGGGGTGGGCAGGGGCGAAGCCAGTCCGTTCCAACCGAGTAACAGAGTCAGCCGTGAGCCATGGATGAAGGCAGGATGACGTTATAGCCGCTCCCCCCGAGGCACAACAACACCAACATAAAAATCCGGCAACCACGCCGCAGGGCAACAGCCGGTATGTGTATGTTGGGGGTGGGCTGGGGGGTGGGGCGGGAGATTCAGGGTCTCCAGGAGACTCTCCCCTTAACACACGAAGAAAACACGCATTAGGGAACAGGAATGTCGAGGACGCAGGTGTGGGAACGCCCACGTCCAACTAAGCAACAGGTGGGGCGATAAGGCTGGAGCGCGCAAGAGGCGTCCTTTGTAGTCAAACTCCGTTCGCACTAGACTACAAAGACGACAGCAAGTGAACGTCGACGAGCGGAAAATAACTGCAGGGTAGCGCACATAGAGGGGATATTCAAGAGAGAAACAAACATGGCAGCGAAACGCGAAACGCGAAACGCACGCCGTTGGGCCCAAGCCGCAGGGGGGGGGGGGGGGACGCCATCTGGCAATCCCAGAAAACGAAGACACGCAAGGTCCAACCGGCGACCCGATATAGTGCACGCAGGCACCTCCTCCATCGTACACACTCTCCGAAAGCGCTTCAATACACCACACTGGCAGACGGACAAAAGACAAAACACAAGACACGAAGGACAAAGATGACGCCAGAGTACCTTTGAGGGGAGGCAGATGAACCACCTAGCTCTAGACTGGTCTCCAAGCCGGCTGCACGAAATTCGAACTGCCGCTCTTAATCCCTGTCCCAGCTCTCCGCCCCCCACGCTCTGGCCTCCGGAATAAGCCCCCCCGCCTAACCCCGACAGGACGCTTCTCATTGCCGCCAGCATCCGGGGCTCGACCGCCTCCCGTTCCACGCCCCCCAGTCACCCGGCCTCCCGAAGGCGCCCCCCTAAACCCGCCCGCACCCACCCGCGCTACTGGAGTCTGCTGCCTAGCCCCCTGTCCTTGCGAAGTGAAACCTGGGAGAACAGCGGGAGGGGGTATTCCCACCGCAGGTGGGGCACCCGCCGGGGACGCCGCTGCGGCGGCAGCTGGCGCCGGAGCTGGCGGCGGCGGCCGCGGTGATGAGGTCGCCGCGGCAGCGGTAGCTTGAGGTGCCACCGGAGTAGTCGGCGGCGGCGCCCAAGGAGCTGTCGCCGCCCCCCCTGAATGTCCTCCTGGCTGTCCCACGCCGATTTTGGCCGCAATACTTTGCAACAACCCCAACCCTTGCTGGGACTGCTGCAGACTCTGCTCGGCCATGTCGTGACTGCGTTGCGCGAGCTGAGTGTTGTGCGCAACCTGTGCCCTAAGCGCATCGAGTTCGGCGGGCGCGGGCGGTTGCTGCTGAGGGTTCGGTCTGTCCACCAACTTGGTCACAGCCATCTTCATCAAGTCCATTATCTCCGAGCTACCACCCGAGACGCCACCTGGGGTTCCGCGAAACTTCTGCTTTCGCACGCCTCCCTCCCTCCCGGAGCGCACCTTCCGACCCGCCTTGCCCGCGGAGAGTTTCGTCGCCTCCTCGTCGTCGAGCTCGAACTAGCCTTGTCCGTCGCTGCCTTCATCCCTATGCACTAACCCTGAGGCAGAAGACTCGTCGCCATCGTCGTAGTCCCCCTGCCCGCCGCCACCAAAGTCCTCGTCCTCGCCCCGGGGGTCCTCGGGATCTTCCCCTAGCTCCTCCACGTCGTCTATCCCACCACTGTTTCCCCTCCGCGCGAAGTAGTCTTCTGCCTGTTCGTCATTCAGAACGCCGTCCAAATCGAATAAGCCGACTGATGATGAGGCGCGCCCACGGCCGCGTGCGCCGCAACCACGTACAGCCCCAGCCCCCATTCTGGGGCGTCCACCCCTAGCGGAGACATGCCTACGTCCGACCGCGCCTCCCGCGCCCGAGGACGTGCCTCGCCCACCCGCGGTGGAACCAAGACCACGCCCCCCCCCAGCAGAGCCCCGTCCTGTGGCAGGAGCTCTGCGAGGGGCGGAGCCGGTGGCGGAGCCGCCGCCTGCGGCGACTCCCCTCCCCCCGCGAGCAGAGAGACCGCCCCTGCCTCCGCCTGCTGAGGTCGCGGAGGACCTCCAAGAACCTCGGCCGTAGGCAGCGCGGTCACGTTCGGCCTTGGCGGCCGCTACTTGCTCCTTCGCGGCGACGTCCCCCGCCATCGCCTGCTCCTTTGCAGCTTGTTGTAGCTTGATGGACGATATGAGCTGGTACTTCTGGAGCGGAAACGCAGGCGATGTAGTCATGAGCCACGGATGCAAAAAAAAACAAAAAATAGAAACGGAGTTAGGATACGGCGCGTTGCTCCACTCACCAATCAAACGCCAACGTTGAGTCTGTCGGCATTGTTGCACGTGGGCCCCCTTCGTGATGTCCCCCCACCATTTTTTCGGCTTACGCCGTTGTTGCGTTGGAAGATTACGGGGGCGTCGAGCTACCCC
>CACKRE030005061.1:13466-50578 GCA_902602495.3 Ectocarpus sp. CCAP 1310/34 | reverse complement strand
CCACTGCCGTCCTGACCCCCGCCGTTCCCACTGGACCCATTTTGGACACGTCCATCGCCCCGGTTCCCACCGGCAGCGACGAAAGCGTGCCCCGCGCCATTCTGCGGCTCCCCCTCCCGTGCGGTCACCATATCCTGATGGGCATCTTTCACGACCTTTTCAAGGTGCTGACGGGTTAAATTGGGGGGCGGAAGGGCACGCAGCATGGCTTTCTCCATCTTGTACTCTGAAGACAAGTTGTACACAACGTGCAGATTGGCATCATCGTCGGGGTACGTGACGCCGTGTGAGGCTAACCTACTGCGCAAAACAGCAAATCTCCCGAAGTATTCTTGCGGGGTTTCACCCACTCGCATTTTGATTGCATGGTATTCTGCAGTCAACCGTGTTTTTTCTGCCCTTGCCTGGGGTTCGTAGTATGCTAGAAATAGTTTCCAACCCCCACTGGGACTACCATCAGCAATAATCTGGGTCAAGACAGGCATGTAGGTGATTGTCGTGATAATCAAATTCCACGCCGTGATCGCCTTGTCTACCGTCTCAGGCGAGTGCATCCTACGTAAGTCCTCCATGTCTACTCCTTCTAGCCCAACTGGAATTCTGCGGTCACTCAATACCACTTCCCGGACTCCTTCTTGCGCAAACATAGCAATCATGTTTGACCGAAAAATAAAAACCTTTGCCTGCTCATCCTCCCCTTGCCTAATCACACCATCCCACGGCGCTAGGCGCTTAACCTCAGTCATCCTAAGAGTCGCTGCGCTACTTGGTACTCTACCCATGTCTCCGGGTGTTATCTGAAGACGGCTGGTCAGGGCGTCGACGAGAGTGCGGGCGATGTCGTCTGTGGACGGGCCGGCCGATGGTCGCCCCGCATGTTGCTGGTGGCGTGTCTCGTGGTCGTTCCCGCTCCGGACGTGATGTGTCCTCTGCTGCTGCTCGTCTTGTTGCGTTGTAATCTTNAGTCGCTGCGCTACTTGGTACTCTACCCATGTCTCCGGGTGTTATCTGAAGACGGCTGGTCAGGGCGTCGACGAGAGTGCGGGCGATGTCGTCTGTGGACGGGCCGGCCGATGGTCGCCCCGCATGTTGCTGGTGGCGTGTCTCGTGGTCGTTCCCGCTCCGGACGTGATCTGTCCTCTGCTGCTGCTCGTCTTGTTGCCTTGTAATCTCGGCCAGTCTTGCTGCTACCCTCTCGTTCACCAACTCGTTGATCCGGGCGTCGTCGTCCTCTGCTTGACGGTCGCTCTCTCGGTCTCGGTTTCGGTCGGGGGTGCTCATCGGTGACCGCTGCTGATCGCCGCAAAGCGATATAACTCCAACCTAAGCTCGACGCGAATATCGTTGACGACGTGTCATACGCTAGCGTGATCGATAATTCGGTGGCTCAGTTCTTTGTGTTGGGAGTGTAGAGCAGCTGGGCCATGACGGGCCGTGGTAGGGTAGGGACGTGTAGGTAAACGTGTTGTAAAACGTGTTGGGAATTCATCGGGGGCGTGCTTCAGCTCGTCAATCGGTCACGGCATGGAGTCACGGGTCACGCTCATCACGCTCAAAGTACCTAACGAATGTCCATGAATCTCCACCATGCCATCACACTCCCAAGGAAAGTATGAAGAAACTTCCTGTTCCTCCGCACTCGTCACTACATGAATACGTAAGATATCACCCACCATGCTATGCTACGAGTATATCTAATAGGAGATGCACCTGCCAGGTTCTGCGCTCCTGCAATTCTGGGAAATATACGTCGTGCTGAAGGCTGCAAATGATGTCGGTAAGTAAGTTGCGTTGTCCCCTAAACGCAACATGTAGTAATCTGCTGTGACAATAGAGCAGACATTTCCCCGTCTTGGAATACAAATTCCGTCGACGGCGAACAACATGGAGTACCCAATCCCTTCATGCAGAGATTGTACGAGAGTTGGAATTTACGACTTCGGAGAGCAGGGTGCTCCTCTGCTTTGTGCACGAACGGCATGCTGTCGCCCAGTCTCATCACTAGCCTCTTGTGGTGCTCCTCACCCCGCCAAAATGTACCTATTTTACACGGATTTCGACACTTCAAAGATGCGACAATCCCTAGCCCTTTTTTTGTGGGCGCTAGAAACGATCGAATATGTATAGCGCTTCTCCGCCCATGACGAGGGCCTGTGCCTTTGTTCGATAGCAAGTCGATCTTACGGCGTGGAACCTGACTGTTTCACAGTCGACGTCGATGTCGGTTCAACAATGTCAGCTTCTGTCCAGCTGGAGAAGTGGTGGATTGCGGCCCAATGTGGCCTCACCCCCAAGCCTGTGCTCCGTTGATCGCCCAAGAGCGCCACGAGGGTGCCGATTGATCCCATATTTCGTGTCATCTCCATGCAATGCGTCAGTCGCTACCTCAACCTGCTCAAACGCTTGAAACGCACGAGTGCTGTTCGTCGTTTCCCTTTAGAGGGTGGGTACGTTCGGTCCGCGATTCCACTGCTCTACCCCCTCGATTTTCAATCCTGTCACCTAGCCAGGTTTCCGACCGTATATACAGGAAACCAGTCATATCGTAGGAAGGATAAGGGAGCGCCGAGAAGGGGACCTGTGTGCGAGCCCTTCGTCTGGCAGTAGTATGTCGTTTGTTTGTGTTTATCTTTCCTCTGTCACTACGCAGGGGGGGAGACACCTACCGGTGGTGGGGGGGCTCAGATGTTTGGCAAGCCTTAGCGTTTACACCAACGACCGCGCATTCTCGACAGCACGGAGGGTTGTTCCCACAGGACCGACCACCGATGGCGAGTCGCTTTCAGACATCGTGCTGGCTGCTGACTCCAGTCCATACCGTAGCTCCATGATGTTTGTCGGCCGTACTCTGCGTACTTATCGGGACTTGTTTGTGTAGTGTATTAACTTCAGACGGTGAGACAACGCCCGTACCCAGGACGCTGTCGTGCTCGGAAAGCAGGAGGAGAGAGAGAGAGAGAGAGAGAGAGAGAGAGAGTAGCAGCACGGCTGCTGCACTCAACAAAGGGGATCCCGGTGCTTCATCACCATACCCCTACCTAAAACGTTCTACACCATCTTCGTCACACTTGTACGTACGGCTAACGTATCCAAACCATGTCCGTAGACCCACGAACACCCTCCCTGGTTCTTCACGCGAGTGACTAACCATCAGTGGGGCAAAAATACCCCGGATACATCAATGAAAAAACCATACGGTGGTGGAGGGGAAACCCGGCCCCCGGGCAAAACCCCTCCAAAGAAAAACCCCATCCAACACAAAAAACCATTGCTATCACGGCGGATGTACAACGGCCGCACTTATCAGAAAGGCCAAGGCGAAGACAAGATCGCAAGGAACTACGTTCCCCCGGACGATGGTCTCCCAACGCCCCCTACTCCTGCCATGGGTACACAGACCGCGACAGTGATGCGACTTTCCCGCATGGTAAACATGGTCCCTCTCAAGTGCTAAAAACTGCTAGCTACTCCGGCAAATTCATCAACTTGCGCCGGTGGTACTGCAGACTGCTCTTGCTAAGAGCCTTGGTAAGCAGATCGGCATGCTGCTCCGACGTCGACAAAAACTTGATTGAGATGTCCCCCGACCTAAACAATCCACGAATGAAGTGGTACCTCACGTCGATGTGCTTGCTACGCGCTGAGCTGAGGGGATTCTGCACCAAAGCCATAGCCCCCTGATTGTCCTCTGGGACCTGAATGCTGCTGCCACTGGTCTCTGGGGCAATAAACGAAAGCACTGCACGCACAAACAAAGCTTCCTTCACACCCTCCCCGGCAGCAATGTACTCTGCCTCCGTAGACGACAAAGATACGATAGCTTGCGTCTTGCTACCGTGGCTGATGACGGTCCCTCCAACCGTTGTTGCCAGCCCTGACACCGAACGCCTATCCTCAGCGTCGGCGTAGCTAGCGTCCACGTACACCGCCAGCCCCAACCCCGATCCCCGTTCGTAGGTGATCCCGAGGTCCCTCGTCTCTTTGAGGTAGGCGAGGATCTTCACGATCGCCTTCCAGTGCCTCTCGGCAGGGGCATGGGCATGGCGCGCTACCGCACGCACGGCGAACGAGATGTCCGGGCGCGAGAACGTCGACACCCACATCATGCTGCCGATGGCCTCCCCCACCGGCCACTCCCCTCCACTCTCGTCATCCCGCTTCGGTCCTATGTCGGCACCAGGGGAAGCAGGGATGGAGGAGGTCGACTGCACATCAAAGCGATTCACGATGCTGTCAATGTACGCGGTTTGGCAGATTCTAAGGGTCCCAGCCTCCAGGTCTCTCTCGACTGCACACTTGTCGAACCACACGCACTCTCCAAGGTCTTTGGTGGGGAATGCCTTGTTGAGGGAAGCAAGCAACTCCTTGCAATCATCATCAGACCCAGCCACCAAAATGTCATCCACATAAATCACGATAATCATCACCACGACATCGTCTTTCATCTTGCGGAAGACGCACGGGTCAGCCTTGCACTGCTCGAACCCGTTTTCTACAAGAGTATCGGCAGCGTGGTACCCCCACTGCCTGCCGCTCTGCTTCAAGCCGTAAATAGCACGCTCAGCCTTCACAACTTTGTGGGATTTTTCCCCGCACCCCGCGGGGAGCCTCAGAAACACATCCTCGTCCAACTTAGCGTGTGTAAACGCCTGCTTGACATCCCAGTGGTTGAGTTTCAGCGATTTCTCGTTGGCTACCGCAAGCATCAGTTTAATGGATGCGGATGATGGGCAAGGGGAGGATGAGTGGAAGTAGTCCACGTTCGGGATTTGCGAAAACCCCCTAGCGACCAGACGCGCTTTGAACTTCTCAATTTTTCCGTCCTTGTTTGTCTTCCAAGTGAAGCGCCACTTCGAGCTCACGGGTCTACGCCCCTCTGGCGTACCGTCTACGAATGAAAACGTTCCCGTGCCCAAGTGCCCATCAAACTCTTCCCTCATGGCCTGTTCCCATCCCTCTCTGTACACAGACTTGTTAACGCCGGCTACGGTCATGGGGGGGGATTCGACGTCACTCGGACGCTTGCCTATGGGGGATTCTGTACTCAGCTCGGTCGACGCCAGGGCCCTCGCGAAGGCGTCTGGAGAGTTGAGCACGAGGTCCTCCGCTCCCAGCAGGAAGTCCTCTGCCTCTTGGCGCGCGATGTTGGCCTCCTCCGCGCGCTCGCACAGCAGCGCTTGCACCGCCCTCGCCTCTAGCTTTTCCACCACGTCGACCACACACGCGATCATCCAGTGGGTGTGCTCCGTCGTGCTGTTGATGGGCAGGATGGGCAGCCCCGCCTCCGACGCATGGCGGGCGAGCAGGCCTTCGGCACTCGTTGGCGACGGCGACGACTCGTACCTCATGTTCCGGCGAGGGTTCTCCCTGAGTCGGCGGCTGGTGAGCTCCGCCGGCTCGCCAAAGCGGGCGAGCTTCCGTCCCTCGGGCCCGCGGAGGGCCGGGATGTCCGTGTCGCTGCCGCTGTCACTGCCGCTACCGCTGCTGTTGCTGCTGCTGCTGCTGCTGCTGCTGCTGCTGCTGCTGCTGCCGCCACCGCGGCTGCTGCTGCTGCGACGGTCGTCCTCGCCGCCGCCCACATCGGCCATCCCGGTCGACGTGGTAGATGGGGCGACGCTCGCGCCCTCCCTGCTCGAGGGGGCGCCATCGCCAGCGTCGCCCGCGCCCGACTCCTGGGGCGCGGCCGGCGGCGCCGCCGGCGCATCACGCGCGGGCGGCTCCGCGGGCCCCGGGTTTGCCGTCGTGTCAAGGTGGAAACCTCCATCCTCAGGTTCTCCCTCCGCCCTCCCTCCACCGTGGCATGACGCACCCTCCCCGCCCTCGTGCTCCCCAGTCGTGAGCTCCTCGTCCTCCTCTGCAATGGGAGGCAGCGGCTGGGGGTGCGCGGTCGGGGCGGCGGGCACAGATTGCCAGGTGAAGTTGCGAGTTGTGATCGCTTGGCGTTTTTCGTTCAGGATGCGCACGCAATCACGGTTTGTGTTGATTCCAGGGCCGAGGTAAAAACACTTTTTTGCTTTCGGCTCTGACTTGTGCGTGCGCTTGACCTTGTATACGGCGGGTTTGAGGAACGGGTACGTCGCCTCTGGGGGAGGTGGGTGCCCGTGCCACATTTCGTACGGCGATTTCTTGTCCGGGTTGGATGTGGTGGAGGTGCAGTTAAGGGCGTTGCATGCCCAAGCTGTAGCTTCGGCCCAAAGGGAGGGGTAGCTCGGCGCTTCGGGGTAAAGAATCGGCGCTTGTATGCGCGCGGCTAGTGCTGCATCCTTGATCAGTCCCAGTGCTCTCTCAGCTACACCGTTGTATTCTGGGCTGTATGCGGGGGTGAACTCCTGCTTGATGCAGTACTTGCGGCACAGCTTTCCGAACTCTCCCTCGAAAAACTCTCCTCCGTTGTCAGACCGCACGACCATGACCTCGGATGGGGCTCCGTCTGCCCGGTTTTCCGCTAGGTATCTCTCGAATGCTTCTGCAGCGTCTGACTTGTTTTTCAAGAAGTAGACGCGGTTCCACCTCGTGCAGTCATCCCTTACAATGAGAGTGTACCACTTCCCCCCCAAGCTCTGCACCCTTGCCCTCCCACTCAAATCCACAAAAACTCTCTGCAGCTTCTTAACTGCACGGGTGGACGTCCTGTTGGGGATGGGCTTGGATAGCCCCTTTGCCGTCGAGCACCCCATGCACTCCCGGAGCTGGCCCACCAGCGTCACCCCTTGCTGCTTCGCCGTGTTCTTCAGCAGCACCTCGTGGGAGTGGCCGTGCGCGCAGTGGAAGTCGTTGATGTCAACGGGGGTGCGGTTCGCTTTCGCGTTACCAGGAGCAATTATGGCACAGGCTAGTTCCCTACCCGAGTCTATGCGGTGACCAGTCTGAACGAACAGGTCCCCCCATAGAGGGAAGTACACCGACTCCCCCCCACCAACGAACACCTCCAACTCACGCTCGTCTGCGGCTAAGCGGCCCTTGGTTTGCTTCAAAAGGGCTGTGAGGGACACGAGGTTGTAATTCAGCTCCGGCACATGAGCGACCCGTTTCAACAGCAGGTCTGTGGTCCCAACGCGAGAACCGATGGTCACCCTCACGTCGCCGTAGCCTACTATGGCGAAGGCTTGCTTCCCTGCGGCGACACTCAAACGTCGATCGCACTCATGGTAGTTTTCGAACGCGTTAGCGCTCGGGAACATGTGGTTGGTTGCGCCGGTATCGGCCACAAACCTTTCCTGCCTGGCCTGCTCTACACCCCCTCGATCAACGACTCTGTTCCACTCGCCTGTGAAGTCACGGACCACTAGCGCCTCCTCTGCCACGTCCAGTGCGGTGGCGTCCAAGACCGGCAGCTCCACCGCGAGCACCGCCTGCTCGGACGAGCACTTGCTCTTGTCGTGTCCGTAGCCCAGGCATTTCTCGCATCGCAG
Organism: Ectocarpus sp. CCAP 1310/34; assembly: GCA_902602495.3. Classification (NCBI taxonomy): domain Eukaryota; class Phaeophyceae; order Ectocarpales; family Ectocarpaceae; genus Ectocarpus; species Ectocarpus sp. CCAP 1310/34. The sequence goes on along the minus strand of CACKRE030005061.1, from coordinate 43,166 downwards.
GGGCTCCGGCTTGGTACAGGCGGCCGCCTGGTGACCCTTCTCTCCGCACCGGAAGCAGCGGCCGTGCATGCTACCTGCACCGCCGCCGCCTCCGCCGCTGTTGCCACCACCACCGCCCTTGCGACCACCCCCTTTCCCCTTCTGGCTGCCACCGCCGCCGCCGCCCTTGCTGTGGCCGCCGCTGCTGCGGCCGGGCGCTCCGCCCCTGTTGCCACCGTCGCTCGCGAGGAAAGCATGCTCCGCCTTCCGCTGGCCCTTCGTGGCCCTCCTCCCCTCCGGGAGGCTCGCGTGCACGGTACTGACGACCCTGATTATCTCGCCCCGGTCCAGAGTTGTAGCCGTCTCCAACAAGAATTTGGCTTGTTGGTACTCGGGTGGAAGGGCATCGACAAAGTGTGCGAGAACAAAGGGTGTGTCAGCGTTGAGCCCTTTTTCCCGCAGTCGTGAGTACAGCAGCTCGAGCGTGTATAGATGCTCGACAGGGTTGCTGTTGCTGTGTGCGGGGATCGTGAATCGAAACATCTTCTTCATGAGGGCTTGTTTCGAGCCCTGCGACTCCGGGTTGTGTACTTTGTCGAGTTCCGCAAGAATTTCCTTTGCGGTCTCGCATTTGTTCACGATTGCCTTGTCGGCTTCTCGGACGATGGCTGTAGTCACAAAGTGGAACGCCTGGAGGCCCCTCTGAACCTCATCACTTGTGTAGCCCAAGCTATACAGCTCCGAGCTAGGCCTGTTTGGGTCACCGACGGGTGCGTGCTTCTCGGCGTTGCCGATAAGCTGCCCGTCCAAGCCTACGGTTTTCGCGACTTGAATAAGTGCCTTTCTCCACGAGTCGTACCCGTGGCCGCGACTCTCCCCTTCGAGACGCGGTGCATTGACCGTAACACGTTTTTGGCTACTACTGCTGTACCCATCGAAAAATGCTCCGGCCCCTCGAATTGCGGTTTGCTCACCTTGGGGGCTTAACCCCCTCGCTTCCCCGCGGTCCGGTCCTACGCCCGGGCTCATTCCGGCTGGCCCCACAGGATTCGCTCCCGATCTACTTGCCCAGCCAGTCGTCACTCTCGCTGGAACCCCAGGACTCGCTCCCGGTATGTTGTCCCAGCTGCTTTCCCGCGGGTGATTTCGCCCATCACGGGCCGTTTCCCACGGAAAGGCCCCGCCGCCCCCGGGTGGCAGAGCCTCTCTCTGGCTTGGGATGGCAGCACCGCCGCCCCTACTGGCATCGCCCGCCACGGCGTCACCAGGCTCCTTCCTCTTCAACTCCATCAATACGCTCATCAGCTGCGATGACTGGCCCTCCAGCCTCGCAATCGCCGGATCCTCGGCGTGTTGCTGTTGCGTGGCTGAGGTCTCTTCCCCCAGCCCTGCGACGGAACCGCTGTCCGACGCAGACATGACCCGATGCGGCTATCCCTCGAGGGACAATCAACTCTAGAGTGTTTGTCGGCCGTACTCCGCGTACTTATCGGGACTTGTTTGTGTAGTGTATTAACTTCAGACGGTGAGACAACGCCCGTACCCAGGACGCTGTCGTGCTCGGAAAGGAGGAGGAGGAGAGAGAGAGAGAGAGAGTAGCAGCACGGCTGCTGCACTCAACAAAGGGGATCCCGGTGCTTCATCACCATACCCCTACCTAAAAGGTTCTACACCATCTGCGTCACACTTGTACGTACGGCTAATGTATCCAAACCATGTCCGTAGACCCACGAACACATGATACGTCTTGGTCTCGCTTACCGTTCCTCAACACAGCTTTTATTCTTTCTCCGTGCTTATTGCGTGCAAGGTCCACACAAGTGGTACGCATTGCCGGGGCAGGAACTCAAGCCTAGGGATCCCAAGCCTGTCGATGCGTTTGATGAGAGAGGCGGGCCGTCAGGTTGCAATCATTGGGCGGGCCTACGTTGTGTCGAGGAGGAGCTCAATGTGAGCTGCTGGGACTCCCCGTGGGTAGATCACGCTGGCGATCAGTGCCGGAAAAACACTCCCAAAGGACAGGACCTCTTGACGCAGGCGGCCACGATCGACGGCAATATGTCCACGAGATACCTCAAGGTCAGCGAGTTTTCCTTTCGGCGGAGAAGGCCTTACTCTCGTGACGGTTTCTTCTGGTATCGCAATATAGTCTCAATCTTCGTCGCCCCGTTCCTTACCTTCCGCTTGTGGCGGTTTGGGTTCGTCCGGTCCAAACCCTGCCAAGAACGTTTTACATCTGCTGGTAGATGGTATTATTATTCCATTCTGCGTATTGCCGGGACGTTGTTCGGCACATTTCGAAGTCCTCGCCGGTAGTTGGCGCTACCGTGCTTCGCATGAACCTGCCTTTCGAGGTGCTGTAGGTGGGGCCAATAAGTGTTACACGAAGTCCCTGTATGCACATGGTTCACGGAAGTTTGTCCTGCTTGCCCAGCTCAGACACTGTTCAACCATCAACGTCGTGGCTACACCTCATCCCACCAACTAGACCTTGACCCCACCCTTTTCTTGGAACGTCCCGCACCATCACAAGCCAGTGCTCGTTCTACAAGTGCGACCAGACATTGCTCACACCACGCAGAGGTACGTTGTAGCTTCGTGTCGAGCGAAGACATGGTTGAGCACGTTTCCCTACTAGCGTCCCTCTCTGCCAAGCCGTTACTGCTAGTCTGGGCGTATTCGTTCACCGCCAGCATAGCTAACGTTCACAACGTGTCGCTAGCACTGAGTGGCAGCATCGTGCCCAAGTTCATGACGGGAGCTGGGACAAGCGTTAATCGACGTATTGGTATGAGGAAAAACGATGGCGGCTGCGCTGTATTGAGCTTTCCGGGATAGTAAGGCGTTCCGCATGTACGACGCTAGATCAATGGTTGAGGTTTTCGTGACACAGAGGCTCATAAACATCATACCGAACCCAACGTTTTCCGTACATTGCGAGATAAGTCAACCGATAACTACCACAAACTGCGTATCAAAGCAAGGTAATGAAAAACAACATCGCGGTCTTTCGTGGTCTTTGAATGACAGATACTGCGAGGGCCACGCTGCTGTACACAGGCACAAATGCGCGTTCTGGGTCGCGCAAGCGCCCTGCGGAAACAGTCGCGAGGGCAACAGGCTAACGTGCACAGCACACAAGGCACAGGAGGACAAGTTCAACAGAAGGAACCGGGAGGCTACGTGGACTGCTGCATAGCGAGCGCGCTTCTTGGACCAGGAGGTGTCATAGGATTCAACGAACGCTGCGCCCTCCCCTCCTTGGGACGAAACAGCCATTTACGACGAAACATTTGTAGATGTGGAGTTTCTGCATGAACAACCATCGTGACGGATAATGTGTTTACGTCACCACAGGTTTCGGGAGGGCTGCTCAACTATGTGTTTCTATGTGTTTCCTCGTGAGTCAATATAGGAGTTTTTAGGGGGGGCGGCTCTGGACTTCTTCGAAGGTCCACGGGTCGTTGAGGTCCTCCTCCTTCATCTGTCCCGTTTTGCAGAACCCCAAGAACTGTTCCTCCAGTCCCCTAGGGTTCCGTCTTATGTTCATGTGTGTTTATTTACGATTGATTTCGTTTTTGGAAACACCCGCTCCGATAGGGGTGTCTTTTTTGCCATAGCAAGAAAGAAATATATGAGGTACTCGCGTAGGTGATGTGTGCACGTTGAAAACTTCTGTACTCTCGCGCAAGTGGCGTGCTGCATTGACTATCCCTCTGCCTCACGGGCGGGAAATACCCAAATCCAGGTACTTCCACCAACAATGCAAGCTAGTTTACCCTACACTCAACTCAAGCCCACGACAGCTACAGGACAACAGGCCCGTTCCGGCCGAGATTCACCCTTCGAGAAGGGTTCTCAGGCGAGGACAAAATGTTTCTGGCAGCCGACGAGAACATATTCTGTCAAACGCCATGGACTTGGGACAGAAAGACCGCATACGAACATCAGTTGAGGGTAGACATCACAGTGTAGTCCGAAAACACATTGTGGTAGGGGCTGCGATTGAAACCCACCTTAGCGGGCTTTGGGTTTAACCTATTTTAAACGTCGCGTATCAAGTGTATATGAATGACTCTGGCGCGGATGGCAGCAGGCGGATTTTGGCCACATTTATCGACACCATTACAAACGCCTACCCTCCCTTGTCATTGCGTGCGTGTGCGTGCCGACAACATAGCCTAAGGACATGAGCATGCTCCGTGCCATTCTAGGAAGAGCAGCTGGGGGAGTCTTTCCGCGAGCTGGTCTTCCGGGATCAACTGCGGGATAATGCCCCTCTTGGAGGCGGAAGGATGGGCCGATGTGGACGCGGCCTTGAAACATGTTTTTTCCGATGAGGATCAACGCCCGAATATCCTCTTTTTCGCCCTGCGTTCTGGACCGCTACCTTAGCGGCCGAGGAGATCTGTCCTGGGTTGGAACGCTGCTGATCGTCGACCGGTACGTGACGCGTGGGGCTGCGTTTCCTAAGAACCCAGGGCAATGCAACGAGATGCTACGTATACCTCGGCGAAAAGTAGGGCGTGCTCCTTAAAAAGTTATTCACAGCGGCAGGTCGGGCGTTCTAAGTTGACGTTAACGGGGCAGTAGGGGTGACTTGTACAGTGTGTAGAAACTCCAAAGTGGAATGTGGTACCGTCGTCGAACACATACCCCCATTTAACCCAATACCCGTGTTTTGCGCATATCGCTCGGGTGGACGCCGACAGCTTCCATTATCAGGCCATGCGAAGCTTGCGCGCGCTATCCTCAACTCGCCAAACGAGTACGACAAAACCCTCTTCTAGGGAACTTGCAAGAACACCCACCCGAGTTCTACTGGAACTCCTCCATTGCCGAGTCCAACAACGGGTAGCTAAGCGGTGCGTCAGCTAGACCCTGCGTCGAACCAATAGCAGTTGCTGGTTACCAGCTTCATCGCACCCCCGCGTTGATGTGTTTTCCTAGCTGTCTCACTCGTAATCTTTGGTGTTTCATCCATTTTTGGTCGAGAGTGTTTCAATCGACAGGCTAACTACGTCTACCTCCGTTGACTACCCGTACTTGTTCTGACACGCATGCCGTTCTTGTTGACCAGGGTTTCGATATGTCCTCATGCGCATGCCAAAGGTGCTGAACCGTTTCGGCTTGGACCGTTAGTGAAGCACGTACAACACGTCAGGAACGGCAGGTGGTAGATCTCAGGAACCGCACAAATTCCGTTGCCACATTCTCCCTCCTACGGTGTGTCGAGAGCGGGCAATCATTCCTGTCAGTGGACCTGAGTTCCACGGTGCTTTCAAACTAGCAAAGAGGAATTGCACCCGCCCAGATGACCGGGGGTGATGGGGTGAAGCAAGGGTTTTGTTACACCATTCGCGCTGCCTATTGGGGCTGCTGTACGTAGATTCGAGCGGTTTCGGCTGCTTCCTCCTATCTCGCAGCGTCATGTCACTTTGGCAGGCGACTTTTGCCGGGATGGGTTTACTATCCTGTATACTGGGTTTACCAGAATGGGTTTACCAGAATGGGTTTGCTTGAATGAGATTGCTACTAGGGGTCGACGTTGTTGTTGTTTTTTTGCTTCATTCGCACCATGATTGTAGATTGCCAACGTTTCCCGATATGGGGTTCCTTCCTGACGTGGGTGTCGTCTGTTGTCGGGCCGAAATGTGCCGTGCGTATGTCAACATCGTGGTTCCGACTCCGTGTCCACGTGTTGGTTCCGACTTTTTATTCTTTCCTTGTTGCGTCGAGCACTGTGGAACGACGATATGTTATGATGTCCGATGCGAAGTTCGTAGTGAAGGTGTGGAGCGTTGATCTTTTATGGTGCTGTACGTGGCTACATATTTTTTTTGCGTTCATCACCACACGCATCGGTTTTGTGCCGTCCTGTACGCATGTTCGCATTTCCTTCGTGGTTGTTCGGGTCCGAGCGATATGGTACCGATGTAGACAAATGCAGTAAGGAAGGGGTCATTGATTCAAGTAGTGGCAGAAGCGACCTCGCCCCATCTCGCGTAAGACGGTTCAGCCATGTGGTCGCGAAATGGTCACGACATACAGGGCTTCTAGTCGTCGCCGGAGAGAACGGCCAGGCTAAGTGACTTTCTTTTCTTTTCTCTCAGCTAGGTTCGATACGGCCATTCATGCGTGCCCGTTCACATGAAAAAGGGTTTAAGACCATGCCGGAAGCGTTCCCGCCCCGTAGCCCTCTTGAAGGCGACGTGGTTTTCCGTTCGTTCTTTTGTCTCGGTGCAAACGTTTGATGTGCATACATGCGCCCACAAGCAAGTGCAATTTCATCGATGACCATGGGTACCCATGGGTTGGGTGCCCATGGGTACCCATGGGCTACCATGGGTCACCATGGGTACCCACAGGCATACCCATGGTGACCCACGGGCATTGTCCATGGGTACCCATGGGTACCCATGGGTGCCCATCGGTACCCACGGTGACCCGTGGGGAATGCCCGTGGGTGCCCATGGGCACCCGTGGTGATAACCGTGGGTAGCCATCCATGGGCGTCGATGGTGTAGCACCCTACGGGTGCCCATGGGTAACCACCGTGATCAGCACGGGTCCTCTTTGACCCCGACGAAGAATAGACGAACAAACCCACCTGCAGCGTTGAAATCGCAAGCAAAAAGTAAGTATGATGGAGGAGAGCTGCGCATCGCCTCGGCGTGCGCATGCACGGTTCGGAGATCGTGGACGCTACGAAGCACGGGAGATACAAAAACGCGTTCAGCATGTAGCCTAGCGCCGTGGATCTAGGTGAGGACACACTGACGGGCATTCCTCCAAGCCCACCCCAAGCCAGTTTGTCGTTATGTAGGCTCGCTCACGAATGGTCCTCTCCCTTTTTCATACCATATGTTGCCATTCGATACCTTCCTTTGCATTCTTGCGCCGAGGTGGAATGTTGGATTCACTAACCGTGGTGTGAGCCCCACGGAAACTGTGTCTACCAGCTAGCTGCGGCCGCGCCTTCCTCAACCTCGCCTATTCAAAGTTAGAGTAAGCTAAATGTTGGTACCCGTTGTGATCCCCATGGTGGATATCGCCATTATGATCCCTCGTGGGTACCCATGGGTGCGCATGGTTACCCTACGGGTTGCCCATGGGTCACCACGTCCCATGGATACCCATGGGCACCCATGGGTACCCATGGGCTACAAGTGGAAGGCTGTGTTGGTGTTTTGTCAGAACGGTTGGAAAGATCAAAAGGGGCACCGTAGGCAGGGAGATTTGTAGTCTGTAACGAAAAGAAAAGAAAAAGGAAAGAGATGCACCTTCTTCAAAACAGAAGAAACATCTGAATGAAAGAGCAAGACAACAAGCAAACACAAGGAGGGGTAGAAGAGAAACAGAGGAGCAAGAGAAGATATCGAGAGAACGAACGGGAGGAGACAGACAGAGAAAGGGAGCAAGCATATCGTCGGTTCGTTTTTTTTTACTCATGGGACAGAGAAAGAGAGCAAGCACATCGTCGGTTCGTTTTTTTTACTCATGGGCACCCATGGGCACGAATTATGATAGTGTACATGATTGCCACCGAGGACGTCGTTTAGATCGGTACAAGTGGAGCAACGCCTACCCATGGGGGCTTGGTGGTTCAAGGGCCGGTGGAGCATTTTCTTCTTCACCAAGGTGAAAACCTATCTCCAGGACGTCGTTTACCCTATGAAGACTGGTGTTATGTTGGCACGGCCCACAGCTATCATACGAGCTATCGGGCACTCCAATCGGACTTAGTGATGCAGAGGAACGCCCACCCACGGGGGCTCGGTGGCTCTAAGGGCGTAGGAGCAGATTTGCCATATCCACTCCACACGCTAAACCCCATCAATACAGTACTCTGTACAAATCCGCGCACTCTGCATTGGTGCGATAGTCAATCGTTGTGAGAATGTCACCACCTCTAACGCTTGTACTTTCCTGGCTTGCAGAATAGCCGTGGCTTGTGGGAGACCAACGGTGGTGCTTACGGGGTGATACTGTGTATGTTGCGTACTCTGACGTTCCATAAAATAGCGCTTTCTCTCTTGTGTATTTTTTGACACAATAATGTCATTATAAACAATCCAATAACACCCCCAACACGCACAAACACAATTGAGCTGTGTTCCCTGGCCCCCGGCTGTCGCGCAAGCCGTCATTTGTCCGAAACCAACATATGGGTGCCGATATACGCTCATGAAAGCGGCCGCAGCACCACCTCGCCGGTGCCATAGGTAAGGCATTTTTACGACAACGCGCGAAACCTTCGAAACACCTCCGATCCTCACAAAACCATCTTTTTGCTTTTTTCTGTGTCCCCACGGCCACCGGCTGTCGCGCAAGTGGTCATTCGGTCGAAAGCAACATGCGGTTGTAGCCATGCCTGTAAACCAACATGTTGCCTTTGTTGAGACGGCCGACGAGGGCGCAGGGTGGATCGGTTACATGTTCCACCGAGACGACTACAGTAGTCTATCTCCAATGCTGCGTACAAGCGAATGGGAATTCAGATCTCGCTGGGAGGCCGTTTCTTCAGCACTTTGGCCGGCGCGTAGCACCCAGAGGTCCATAGATGTTTGTTGTGGAACGGACATGACCACCAAGACGAAAGCGCAAATCTCGGTGGCGGAAGGAGTGGGGCACGCAAGCAAGGGTACACCACGTTTCGGGCAGCAGTCGTCTCCTCCTCGAGGGAAGCGCTTTTCATTTGAAACTCAACTTTGCGTGTTCAACAGCACGACACAATCGTTGAATTGGGAGTGAAAGTTGTGCCCACATTTTGTGACATCCCGAAGGAAAATCGTATGGGTCAGTTGATGAAATTGAGCTTCACGGACACACTGTCTTCACGATTTTCATTCATTCATTCTTGCCCAAGGCATTCATATGCAGGGCTTTCGGAGTCCCTAGTTCCGGTGTGAAATAAAAACCCGTCTCATCTAATGCATGCTGTTTCACTGTCGTAGCCCTACGTGAGGACTTGATGGTTTATTCTTGTCCAATACCTTCAGATCGAGAGCTGTCTGTGCCCAAAGTCTCGATGTGAACCGAGTCCTGACTCCGAGAGGCATATATCTTTCTGCGCATAATCCATTCAGAGGCATGACATGGCAGGGCGTGATTGCCCTATGTACGTTTCACTGCCAGCGTCGAGGAGGCTTCCTCGTCGTGGGAACCGATATCTACCTGAACCGGGAGAAGAAGGGGCGGAAAACAAGAGTGTGTGTACGCGTATGTAGACACTGTCGACCTGTAGTAGATGTGGATGGAGCCTGCAAAATATATAAGCCAACACACCGAGTCCACCGCTGCCGCTGCACGCTTACACCACACACGACACCACCAGTCCAACATTTGAGCAGTATACAGGAGTTCTTTCTGCTGTTTATCAGCGCGGGAACGAGTCGGAGTAGTGTTTGGTGTGAACAACAATCTCTTGTCAGTCGTCAGCTGCTTGATGCTGCTGCTGAGTGGAGATGTACCCTACTTGATTCCCTCACTTAATGTGCTGGCAATATCCAACGGGCTCTAACCCTCACTCCCGACGCTTCCTATGATTTTCCTAGTGGGTCGCCCTTGCCCTACAGCGGGGTGTACGTCTCTCCGTTTTGGGATGCGCCTGTTGTGGATCAAACGATCGGCCTACAGGCAGACCAAGGCAGTCGCAGATTGATTGACTTGAGTGCGCTTGCTTCCCTCGCTTGTACATACGCAGCAGGCATCTGGCTTCAAATATCGCTCCCGACGCTTCGTAGGATGTGTTCCTTTGGCCGCCCTTGGCCTGCCACAGGTGTACGTCTCATTGTCTCTCTCTGTTCAGGTGGTGACTGCAGATGACAGACAGCAGATTGACCTTATTGCCTCCCTCGCTTGTTGTGTGGCCGACAGCAGGCAACGCCATCTATGATTTGGACCTTTGGCTAGTCTTGTCTTGTCCCACAGTAGTCTCGTCATTGTGACCATCAATCATCGAACCAGCCGTTTGTTCAACGTTAGAATCCTCGACAATATGCACGCACACCTTCCATACTGCGGTCGACGAGATGGGAGCAAGTTTTGGCTCGACCCTCTTCTTCTGGCGATCATAACTGAAACATGTTCGGCAGGTAGAAACGAGGAACAACCTGACAGGCTCCTGCGCGACCTTCCTCCTGTGAGACGCTGGCCAAGTGGTCTACACCGAGAAGTGCGTAGACGGGCGCCAGACTATATCGGACGAATACACACACGGTAAGAAGTACGAAACCCAACACGTACGTGGAGCTGCACCTACTCCGTGAAGCAGTCTTAGCCTAGGAAGGATCGATTGGCTTCGTCATCGCGATCTCCGACGCTCTCCGGCGCGGTTCCCACAAAAAATAAAAGCAAAGTCAGAGCCCCGCGCGCCATTCTCTCGAGTCCGTGTCGATCCCAGTGCGTATTGCTGGGTCTTGCTCCCAAGCAACATCCCAGTACCGTCTCACGATTCCACACTGGTTTAGAGTCGTTACCATGCGGTGGTCGGCGACGTACTGAACAAGTCCAGTGGCATCACTGGGAACGTGACGCCCATTCGCCTGGCAAACCCATGCGTAGTTGAGTAGGTTGGGGCGCCAATCGTCTAAGCGAGCGTCGTAAGGGTCCGCAGGCAGCCAGAAGACAGCATCATGCATGTGGTACCTGGCATAAACAAGCGACAACCATTTGGTAGCGAACAGTGTGTGGTAAGAGTGCGCGGCGAATGCCTTCCGCGGCGTACGGACGCCACATGCTTTTCACAAACCGTGCTTTACGACATGCAGTAGACTGTGGGAAACAGCCAGTCGCGGACTTCACCCTACCCAGTGTTGCGGAGGAAAATCACACCAATATTTTGGACGCGAGCGCGGCAGTCGATCGAGAAGTCTACATCCAACCCCGCAACTACGTACGCATGGGGGGTCACGGCGATGACAAACAATCGCTTGAATTGCAAGTGTGAACGAAATCTCGTCGAAAATGCCCACACCCAATCATTCTCTCTGACACGACATAGTTCAGAGGTATGAGCTCCTCAGGAAGCAACCGAGAAGCCTCCTACTTGAAGACTTCAGACATGCGTGCGAAATAATAACAATTGATGCGAGGACGTTGACCACGTGGGCGGAGGACGCAGCACGAGTTGAGTATCGAAAGCAGCCTGTCGTGCACTGTTTCCACGATGAGCGTCGACCGTTCCTGACTCGGCATCGCACTCGGCTGTTGGGGTACCTCATGAACTTCCACGTAACACTCGCACCGAATGGCCGCCATACCCGAACATAGCTGGCTAGTGGCGACACGTCAACCTTTCCATTCCTTCGCTACTGTATTTCGGTACGCCACGACTGAATCATGATGCCACCGATTTTCTCTTTTTTTTTTTCCACGTTGAGCACTATTTGATGAGGTCTAAATTATCGTTCACGTTGCAGATGAAGTGGGGTCGGCTCCCGGACTGCAGGTGGCTGTCGTCTTCGCAACCTCGAGCGTGCTTCTCGTAGCTCTGACACTTCGCAAACATATCGGTACGCTGCTGCAGTCCAGCGTTCAAAAACCTTCCGGAGGCTGACTTCTAAGGCCCTTTTCGAATGCACAACCCAGAGCACAACATATGTATGTGCAGACCGCTGGACTCACCACATGTATGCACCGATGAAGTTGAAGTCAGAAAACATCCGCATATTGTCTTCGTCTGAATATTGTCTCATTTCGTTGGGGTGCTCGCAACGTCCTCGCCTGGTGGACATGAAATCCACCATTGACATGTCATGACGCTCGGTGAGGAACTTTCGAGCAGCTGGATATCTGACATAAGCGCAGTGAACGTGCAGGAAGTCGACGATGTGTGCCCAATCAGACGGATTGAACTTTCCAACGCTCATTCGCAGCAGTTGACAGCGGCAGAGAGTTGTTGCAACTGCACGTACAGCTGAAATTCATTTGTTGTACATTCGTGTGGAACGCATCACGCACGCCAAAGGTCTACAAAGTTGTGGTCATACCCGAAAACGCCGGGTGAGTCCCTACGCCTCCGCTCGCCCGCGTCCTGTGGACGTAGACGTACCTTGATCGATTGTTGACCCACAGCATTGTCAAAGTAATGCGTGGCTCTGCATGGCCTCGTTCGTTTGGAGCAACGAGGCGGCGGTGAGGGTACATTTTTCCCGTCGCTCATTGAGAGCCAGTCGTACCTTTCTCGCACATTCGCTCGCACACCGCACAAGAATGGGCTTTGGGGTCGACACATTTGTTTGGAGTAGGCTCAACCAATGTTTGTTAAAATGTTAGCGCAACATGCGTTTTTGACCAACAATGTCTGTGTCTTAATGTTGTCGGGCAATTGTTTGATATTGCCTTCATATCCCAAACACAGGACATGAATGCCATTTTCCCAACACATTGTGCTGAGCCAAATCAAAGGTGTGTAGGGTCCAACTCTGTGATCGATCTGGTTGGGGCATGCGATTCAGCAAGTCGATCCTTTTGCCTTCTTGGCCAAACAGTGTTTTTTCTCCAGTAGCGGTGCCAAAACGAGAACAAATTGTTTAGGTCGATGACCTCCACAATCGAAATGTTGGTGCGTACTCCACATTCCCACATGTTTGTGCGTCTCAGAGGTGCCTTCAAGGCCACACAAGAAAGGCGAGTCTCACATCGATCGGGGGTAGACGTGGGTGTTGAAGATGCTAAACTCATGCAGAACGTCCTCCCCCATTGCGAACGAAGTGCCGCTCTGCCAGCACAGTGTATACAGCAGACCTGCACAAACGAAAAGAGAAAAGTAATTTCACGTAAACGTATCAATACAGATGCCCGTACGGGGAGATGAGTGCGGCATGCTATCGATGGGTCGGGGTGGTTAGGTCCACATTCATTGCGACGGAATTGTTTCGAAGGTTGTATGAGTCGGTTGTGACATGCCCGATACATCGGCCCCACTAGCAATATAGTCATAAATACAGCTGCGGCACCGACCCCCCATATTCATGTTGACTTATGCTCTCAGGTCCCAACTGTTCCTGACGGTTCAGCCATATTACAACGGTTCTTTTGCAGTACCAAAAGGTCTGATTTAAGAAAAATGAGCCAAAATCCAACGCTAGCGCATACATGCGAAGAGAAAACAGGAACAGTACATCATAACCCCTATGACACGTAGTTGTTTAACGCTCTTGTAGACTACATGTACTAAAATAATGCCGTACCTTCAAACCCGGCATCGGTTCGATATCGTCGATATGGCAGAACAGGCTTATGGAGATGAAAAATGTGCTTGTAGGTCACATCCTCGAAGACAATAACGTCCGAGTCCATGTGAAGCACGTAGTCCCCATTCGTGTAGAGGTCGGCCCTCATCTGTGGCACATGGAGCAATGTGATGGGCATTAGCAGACACGAAAGGCCGACACGATCTTGTAGTGTACCAACGTGTGTAGTATGTTGTCTCGAGAATTTTTCATAACATAGTCGATATGCCATTCGATTTCGTCTCTGACTGAACCTTCGGTTTGTGCCGCTGTTTCCCGCGGAATGGTTCTCGCACGACGCGCACAAATCTTAGACGTGTATGCTTGCCATCCGTAGATAGTTCGTACACATGTTGTACTGTGCAGTGCTTTGGCGTATTTGCGCGGCACAAGCTGAACAAGACGGGACAAATATGATTTTTGAGGCCATGGGATGAAAAATGAAATATGTACCGCGAGACAAACGAAGATGAAGTGAAAATGAGACGCATAGAACCAATATAGGGGCAGCGCGTGTTTCTACTCCTATTAAAATTCTAGGGTGAAGCATCGCCCCCCCCCCGCCCCCAGTGGGCGACGGGGGCATAAGGAGATAGAGGTCGAGTAGCCCTGCGAAAACGGCCGATGCGGTGCGCGTCTTTGTCGATGCCGTGAGTCATTTCGTTCGGTGCTTCTCCATCATTTCATTTCGTGGGCATCGTGTTCAAACCATTCGTCTTATACAACCAAGACGCGCTTCACCAATCAATCCTACATTCGTTGCGGCAAACTCAGATACCATTACATTTTTCCCAAGTTTTTTTACAATAGCGACGGTTGTAGCATGTACAAGGTGCAGGAAGCAGAAAATATTTTGTGACCCGAGAAACCGAAGAAAATTGAAGGCGAGTTATATAGCGTGGCCTCCATGGGGATGACGGAACTGGAAGAAGAGTAAGTAATTGTGTGCATGAACTACAGAAACTACATCGTACTACATAGACTATGAAGTAGACTTTCCGATATCTCTGGACATGCATTCCTACATAGCCTGTACACGACCACCAAAAATGCTCTGAATATTCGGAAAATGTTTCCGCAGAAATTTGCAACGTGTCGAGACTCGAATCCGGGTGAATTCGCTTCAGCGGCCGATGCCCTTACAACTTCCCCAATTCATTGTGTGCATGAACATCATCTACAACTGTAAAACATAGACTACATCAAAGGATAGACTGCGTGTGATATCTCCAGACATAGATATGCCTCTATGTTAGATATACTCGTAGCATAGTAATGTGGTTGAGTATGGGACATGGATCTACGGAGATTGCAGTTGGTAGATCGCGGAGGAACAGGGAGTTTCTGCTTGGTTTCTTCGGAGATTCGATGAGTGATCTGAATTGCGTGACGGATAGGTGTGGTGACGCACTCTTCGGCTGCTCGGCCTCGAGTGGTCTCTGCCCTTCCCTCTTCCCTCTAATACAAGACTTTCCCATCTCGGCCCTCACTGGCCGAGCTGCCTTTCTCCACAAACCTACAAGCTTCGGCCTACCCGGTTTATCCAACACGCTAGCATTAACGACTTTGTCGAGGGTGATTGGGTAGCGCCGATGGGCAGCCGCATGCGCGGCTGACGACACCCAACCAGACGAAGAGGCCACCAACGGCGAGGGCCTGCACAGCAGCAGCAACCCCAAGACCTACAGCAGCGCCATCGTCAGCTGCAGCCCGCCGTCTACTTGGGTAGTAGGCCCGCTCAGGCACGTGATGACTTTTCAGTTTCCTACTGGACTGTTGTTGGTATCAACACACCCATTGCGGTGATGCGGTACTCATAGTGCCGTCCGATTCTAAACGCGGCAATACGCCGTGCGGTACTGCCGTCAAACGCCAACGCTAACGCCACCTCCACCTCCACCCGGCACGGCCGTCAAACGCTCTCTCCTACTCTTTCTCTAGTATAATCGCGGCAACACGCTGCGCGGTAATGCCGTCAAACGCCAACGCTTATTCAATCAAAACGCGACAATACGTCGTGCGGTACTGCCGTCAAACTCCACCGCTCGGTCAAAGGCCGACTACCTGTAGCACATGGGTAGACCCAACCTAGGTTACCAGTAATCCTCAAAAACTGATGCCAGTTTCTAAACTGATGATATGATGTGTGCGTGTAGCATGGTATTAGAAATAGTATTGTGCGTAATGAAATGCAGTGATCGGCGAGGTTTTTGCTTTGTCATCCTGACAGCCGTGCTGAGACCAACTTTCTCTCCCCGGCAATAGCGTGATCAACGTTTTATCTGGGCTCTCTTTGGTAGCTACTTTTTGAGCAGCAGGTTTAGCCTGATCAAAAATGCGTGATCAACGTTTTATCTGGACTCTTTTTGGGTAGCAGGTTTAACCTGATCAAAAACTTTTCATGTCTTGGTTGTGTCAGCGAGTGCCGGAGACGTGTCAAGTCTCAACGAAGTGCAACATTGGTACCTCCACCTTGTTGCAGATTAAAAATTCACAATATTGACGAAATAAATGCTGATTTCCTAATATTGTTGTACGTTGTCTTGAGATTGCTATTTGTTGTGAGATTGCGGTTCCAAAAGTTGTTAAGGTTTTGACTTAGGATTGATTACCCTATGGTTAGAACAGTAGCAGCAGCTTGATTACTATTTTGCAACAGAGGACTAATCAACCTCCGTTTCAGGATGATATTCAGCTATTTATGGTGTGGCGATATCGCATCGGCAATGAATTTCAGACAAACCATTCCACAAGTAGGGTCCGACGACTTGAACGTGTGTTTCATTTATTGTTTTTTCTGCTGCATGCAGTCACTACTTTGCAGAACCGGGGGGAATGTTTGTATGTTTGTGATTCTCCTCAGTAGTGCTGGTTTGTTCGGAACTAATCTGCCGCCATCATCCCCTCCGAACGCGCGACCTGCCCTGCACCACTGCCGAGTCAATCCTCTCGGAGCGACAATTGTTCTTCCCCCAAGTCAGGCGGACGCAAACATCGAAGCTCGAGCCGCGGCCAGCCGGAAAAGATGGCGGAAGGCGACCGCGGCGGAGGCGTGCGAATTGTCCGCGGGGGGGAAAACAATGGCTTGGGCAATGGGTTATTAAGCGCTGGAGCTTGATGATGCGCCGGCAAATGTAGGGGTTTCGAGTATTGTTTTGTTTTGGTATTAGATTGGATTTTGTGTTGATGTTGTCTTTGTTTTGGTATTGGATTTTGGTTTTGGTTTTTGATTTGGTCTGGACTTTCGGACTGGAACTGTTTGGTAATGGATTTTGATTTGGTTTTGGTATTAGCTTTTCGGATTTGCATAAATATTGTTTTTTCTTGAGCTTTCGACTGGATGGACTTTGAATGTGTTATTTTGGTCTGTGTTTCTGACTCCAACCCCTTCTCAAATCAGGGGGGCAGATCCCCCCGAGAAGAGGGGCACACTATCCTTTCAGGAGGAGGAACGGAAAGCTGATGTTTGGTTTCTGGAGTGTTACAATCAAGAAATATTCGCGTTTCACCTGCGGAAGTTGTCTTGACGTTGACCGAATGTTTTGGGGATATTGTTTGATCGGAATTGTGAGAGTAGCATTCGTTCCTGGTCGCGTTTTATCTGCGAACTGGGTACATTCTGTGTGTTCGGAAGCATCAAACATGCATATTTTATCCCTTGCGAAATTCATGTTGTCTTGGTATTCATGTAGGATTATTCATGTAGGATTTGGGGATGACTGTATGCATCTGCAGTATTTCGAAGGCGATTATCCAGGATTGATCATTGTTTTGGAAAAGAATGATGGAAGAGTTCTTCCATAATTATGTTAACATGAATGGGTTGTTTAATGCCTTTGAGACGTAAGGGATGAAATGTATGGCGAATACAAATGCGACGAGATGCAGAGAGAGCAGATGGATCAATAGCAAAGCGTTTTCTGAGTTGAAGGATGTAGTGTGCTAAGAGACGTTTTTGGTTCAGGAATATTTGCATAATCGAGTTTTTGGTTCATTGTTTGTCACGGACGAATAGGAACGAACGACGTTTTGATTCGTAAGTGGATTTATGTTGCCTTGCCGTATCATTACGATGCATACGAGCAGGGGGGCTGTTAGATATACTCGTAGCATAGTAATGTGTTTGTCGAGGGTGACCGGGTAGGCCGAAGCTTGTAGGTTTGTGGAGAACACACAAACAACGAACAACAAATCTCCCCTCCTGACAGTCGGGAAAATATTCGAGACAAAAAAACATACATGTCGGAACTCGAACCCGGGTGAGTTCTCTCGTTCAGCGGCCGACGCGGTAGCAACTACAGTACTGGACCCGGCTTAGTGTGGGTTTAATAGTGTCAACTGCCGGTTTTGTGCCGCGGTCAAACCTCTGGACACAGACAGCGCCCGGTTTAGTGCCGATTTTGGCACTATACCGAGCGGACCCGATATAGTGCCGGTTCACTTGCCCGATCTTGTTGCGCCCGGTTTCCCTCCCTGCTGTATGCTATACACCTTAATATATGTCCTTTGTATTGCCTTCGGCCTCTGTGGTGTGTTTCCTTTTTTCATGACCTCCCTGCCTACTCTTCTGTGTTGGGTACCTTGATCTCGATTTGCTGTTGCCTTTGTTTTTGTACGTCTGGCTGTCTGCCCATCTGCCGCCTCTTTGACCTGTTTGCTCCGTTACTCCCATGCCCTGGTGCGAAGTGCCTGGTGCTGGTACGTTACCCTTGGAGTGCCTGGTGCTGGTACGCTACCCTTTGATTTTTTCTTTGGGCGGGTGTGGGAAGCGTCCTCCTATATTTTTGTTTTTGTTTTATTTTGATCGGTTTCCGAGGGCTCTTTTCTCGAACGGTCGGTGCGATACCTGTTCTTTTCTTTCTAATACTATCATGTTGTTTCCTTGTTCCGAGTGTTTTTTTGCTTCCCCGCGGCGTCGTATGTGCCGGGTTTTGAGACCACGGGCTCCCCATTTTTTGTGGACTATAGAGCTAATGTGAGAAACAACAACAACAACAACAACACGCTGACGTCTTTTCGTTGGTCAGCCGGTTAGCGCGGTCGATGCTTATCATAACGCTGTCGTGTTTCTGTTATTTTTTGTCTGATTTTTCGACATCGACCGAGATTTGCTTGTAGCTTCGTCCTCAAAATGCAAGTGTATGAGTAGACGCCACAGAGGGCGAATCGGGTGCAAGAAATGTTTGTTTTCCTTTCGCGGTTGACGAGCGAGTGCTGTTGAGATTTCCCGAAATGGTTTGATTAGGGTGAGACCGGTGCCACTGCCTCCTTGACCAAAATAATTGGCAGCTGATAAGTGCGAACCTTTGAGAAATGGCAGGTTGGTATTCTGCACAAATTTGAATGGTTCACGAGACAGTCGGGTATGTAATACATTTATTTACAGTACGTATGCTGAGGAGGGTGGACATAAAGGGTGCAACATGCAAGACTGTTTCAACAACAACGCTGTGTACCCGACAGGGTGGGAACGTCACGTGTTGTGAGAAAGACTGCCCACGCCGGCCAAGCAACAACTCCACTAGATTCAATCCATTCGGTATTTGCTATATGTTGCCCCGCAAAGGGTAGGGGCCACACCATGAAATGCAATATGTCCTCAACAGTGCTGTACTGGCACCATTGAGGAGGATTCAAGCCCTCAACAGTGCCGGTTTGGTACTTTTGAAGGCCTATTCCCAATAGTGCCGGTGTCAGGTACAGAGCCTGTTTACGCTCTGGCACATACCAGCAGCCGGGTACATCGCCCCTGTGGTCGAGCGGGTAGCCTCGCAGCCTGCCAAGGGCCAGGTCATGGGTTCGAGTCCCGACAGAGGGAGTTTTTTCCAGGGTTCTGCACGGAGCGGTTTTTTTCCACGGAGCGGAGCGGTTTACACCGCTCCGCTCCGCTCCGTGGGATTTTCCCTCCAGAAAAAACCGCTCCGCTCCGCTCCGTGACATGAACAAAAAAACCGCTCCGCTCCGTGACAATTTTGCCCTCGGATAAACCGCTCCGCTCCGCTCCGTGGGGCTTCCCAAAAAACCGCACAAGCGGTTTTTTCACGGAGCGGTTTGAGCTACTCCGTCACACAAGCACGGATAAAACCGCAATGCAGTCACGGTTTTTCCCACGGAGTGACGGTTTTTCTCCCACGGAGTCGCGGTATTTTTCTGTTTTTCTGTTCTACTTTTACAGCAGCCACACAAATAACCGTGCCCACGCACACAGCAGCAGTCCGTGCCACACACACATACACTCCGCGCAACGCACTCCGTGCACATCAGTCCGTGTGCACGTCTGCCTGATGGAGTCGACACCCGACCCTGGCGACCGCCCTTCTGGCGACCGCTCTTCTGGTGCTGCTGGTGCTGGTGCTGGTGCTGGTGCTGGTGCTGGTGCTGGTGCTGGTGCTGGTGCTGCTGCTGCTGCTGGTGCTGGTGCTGCTGGTGCTGGTGGTTCTGCTGCCGCTGGTGCTGCAGCAGCAGCGGCGCAACCTGCAGCCCTGCTGAACACGGTGCGCAGCGTCAAACGCACCGTCATCAACGTAGCAGAGACCGTGGCAAACGGGACTTTGTCGGGAGTTTGGACGTATTTCCAGAAGCTTGACCGGCCGGTGAGCGGCGGGAAGAACACGCGATGCATCGTTCCCGATGAAAATGGGAAGCGAGCAAGGGTGGCCACGACCGCGTACGAGAGGCGTCAGGCGCGGAAGGTCCAGGAGGCAGCAGCTGCGCGGACGAGCGCGCGTAGAGACCAGCCGTCTGTAACGGACCGCGTGCAGAAGGAGGTGGATGAATACACCAAGCTGCCTGCCGCCGTCCCCGCGAAGGACTACGACGTCCTCGGTTTCTGGAGGGATGCCGGCAGCCCGCGTCTTGACCCCCACGGCAACGTTGTTTCTGCCGCACAATTCCCCATCTTGTCCATGCTTGCTCGCGTGTACCTTTGCATTGACAGCACTAGTTGCCAATCAGAGAGGGAGTTTTCGGGGCTAGGATTCGTGTACAACAATCTTCGGCAAGCGATGGTGCCCGACCGGGTCGAGATGGTGATGTTCCTTAGGTCTAACCCCCATCTTATTCCCGAGATCAATAAGTTGGACAACGGGTTGGGGAAGCTGCTTGCAGCGCAGGCTGTTGGGAAGGCTAAAGCTGCATCTGTCCAAGCCGCGAATGCGGGAGAGCAAGTGGTTGTCGATGTCGACTCTGAGTGAACTAGAGGCGTGTTGTATTTGGATGGATACACGAGACGCCTGGCAAGTTTCAACAAGAGGCAAGTGAGATTTCATGTGCTGTTGTACGTGTTGCAGGAACGTATGAACGAGTCGAGGAGGTATCGATGTGAATGGTTCCTCTCTAAATAATAAATTAAGTGAATGATTGACAGCTTTTTTTGTCTTTTTGGGCTGTCCTAGTCGCGAGGACGCATACAGTGTCACCCGCGGCCTCCAACCACAGCACACAGTACGGAACAATCGGTCTTCGGTGCACGAAACCCAACGGTTTTCACGAAATTGCAGGTGCTCCGTCGATTGTGTACGGATATCCGTGCGGTTTCGACGTTTTTTTCCGACGGAAAACCGTGCTCAAAGCCACGGTTTCGCGCGGTTTTTGCTACGGAGTAAAGGAACCGCTCCGTACAAAAAACCGCACTACGGATAAACCGCTCCGCTCCGCTCCGTGGCATGAAAAAAAAAACCGCTCCGCTCCGTGAGGCTTTTGGCTTCGGATAAACCGCTCCGCACCGCTCCGTGATAGTTTCAAATGAAAAAAACCGCTCCGCTCCGCTCCGTGGAACTTCAAAGAAAAAAAAAACCGCTCCGCGGAGCGGTTCTACTCCGTGTACAACCCTGGTTTTTTCTCGCAAAATAAATCCTGGTCTCCGTTGGAAGCGGCGCGCTGCAAAGCTCGTTGTTAGTCAACTTAATTGGCTTCATAAGTCGCGAGGGAAGGGATTGCTGTACCCTTCTCGCGATAAAAATATCTCAGGCAGGAACCGCAGGAGGGGACCAACTCCCCCTCCTATGTGACCCCAGTCGGGGCGTCTAGCTGGTAGATAGGGGCCAGAGGGATAGACGACAGAGTCCAATGATGGGAGCAAAACAAGTAAAAAAAAACGACACGAAACCGGGCCCAGAACTGTTTTCCATCCTTTTTTTTTCATTGCCTTCCGACAATTGCAGATGTACCTCAGAAAACTGTCACTTAACGTCTCATACTCCACATGAATATTAAACCAATACGAAGTACAACAAAATATGCACGACTTATTTCTACTGTCACTTACATCGTAAAAATATCTCCTCTTCAATTTGAAGTAAAACATACTTTGTTTTGTCGTTTTTCTCACAGTAGCTCTCTCTGTAGTCCACATGCTGCAGTCATTTAGCTCGGTGTGTTAAAGCGCGCATTTATCTAAAGCAACAAATTGAAGAATATTTGAGAGTAGATGTGACAGATTTGCGTAGAATAGGGTAAGATGTTATCATGAACGGAGATGAAAGGGCTTTTCCAACACGGAGATGTAGCATGGATCAAAGCATTTGTTGGATTTCAGCTTTTACAAGCGGACATCAACGCAGTAGTATTTTAGCAAGCTTACGAACGCATATAGGATACCATCAGGATTGTCATTGGTAAGTTGAAGAGGAGATACTTTTACGATGTAAATGACAGTAGAAATAAGTCCTACATATGTTGTTGTACTTCGTATTGGTTTAATATTCATGTAGAGTATGAGACATTAAGTGAAAGTTTTCTGAGGTACATCTGCAATTGTCGGAAGGCAAAAATAAATAAATAAATATTTTCAGGGTGGACAACATGTTGCCGACAGATGTGCTGGGCGTACGACCGCGGCCGCAACAACTCCCTCTGATTTCGTTTAGATTGGTAGGAACACGCTAGCGTTAGCAGCAGGATGTTTTGTCTCGCATGTAGTGTACGGTTCGTTGTAACATGAAACATACAATGCATGTACGCGAACAACACCAAAATAATTGTGTCCGTCGATGTCGCGTTCTGCTGTGTGCTGTATCAAGCGTGCTGCGGGTGTAGATGCGCCGTGCATGGAAACAGCCCTCCAATTGTAAATGGCTTGCGGTAGATCTTCAAGCACGGCCGATGTATGTGTGCTGCGCATTCATGCTCTAGTCTATGCGGTCAATCAGTTGCAAAGTGTGCCGACATTATCATATGGGGTTGCACGTGGTTGAACTTATGTGTCTCATCAGGAAAAGAGGATTTTGCTGTGGCGTACTGATCTCCGACACTTTTGACAAGTGTTTACCGCTTCCATGGAAATATAAATCATCTTCGGTGGGTTGGATCTACTTCCATGGAAGCTGATACCAGTTCCATGAAAGCTACCAGGTACACGTTTCACACTCGCGAAACGACACTTCCATAGGAAGCGATATCCACTTCCATGGAACTAAAGATATAAAATATGTATGTGCCACTTCAATGAAAGCATACTTCCACGGAAGTCTCTTCGGAGTGGCATAGCTTCCATGGAAGTCGAACCTTAGGCTTCCATGAAGAAAGCTATTCAAAACAGGTTTAGGGCAGCTTGCATGAAAGGAAGTATACAACCTCGGGCTAGCTTACACGGCCTTATCGGGGTTGGGGTTGGGGTTAAGGTTAGGGTGGGGCAGCTGGAATGATCACATGTCCAGACGCTTCGGTGGTAGTTGCTTTCTTCATGGAATTGTCGGTGGTTTCACGGAAGTCGGTTTCGACCTCTGTCACCCACATTATTCATGGAAGTTGCTTTCATGGCAGTTTTCGTCCTTCCATGGAAGTATCAGAGACTGTGAAACGACGAGCTTCCATGAAAGAAAGAAATACTTCGATGGAAGCTCGTCGCGCTTCCGTGGAAGTCCGAAGTGCAACTTCCATGGAAGCAACAAGCGGTTGATATCGGGTGTTTCCAAGGAAACCGATTAACTTCCATGGATGTTTGGTGCTTCCATGGAAGCATCATGCAAGCTGGAACCCGAAACAGACGAACAGATCCCATTCAAGTCAAATCGACTTCCATGCAAGTATCAGTAGTGACTTCCATGGAAGGGGCAACCACTTCCATGGAAGCAGCGAACCACTTCCATGTAAGTCTATTTCGACTTACATGGAAGCTTATTCAATTTAATCAAATAATGTAGGTTACCCCGTACTGCTGCTTGGTGTAGACACGTGCATGCTGCGCTAGCCCTAGTTGGCTTACGGTACGTCTACAAGTGCGACCGACGTGTACTAAGCGTCTATGCTCGATGTTGTAAATCATTTTCGACGCGTGTTGGCCTTTATGATGTCGCTTGCGCATGATTGACCGTAAGGACAAAAACAATGGGGGATTAAAGTTTCTACAGATATTAAGAAAAAACTCCATCTCTAATGAAACGACAGAAATATGTCGACCTCCCATGATAGCTTGGCTTTAGCTCAACGCGTAGTTCAGACTCCCTGCTTCAAGTTCTGCTGCGAGGTACTGATTTTCTCTCGTCGATTTTCTTTCCCGTCTCAATGGTTTCATCATGATGACTACCACTGCTGGTCTTAATTGGTTGTTCGTCTTGCTTACTGCACAGACTGGTTTGCAAACACGTCCAAGCGATGAGTATGCGGTGTTGTCGCAGGTCGTGTCAAAGGCCGTAGTGCTGACGTGTATTCCTAACGTGTACCATAACCACCGCGTCAGTACGTACGTGTATTCTCACCTTTGAGTATTTTTGCTGAACATGGCCGTCCATGAGCTCTGGCTCCGCCACGACATGAATAGGAAGGGGTCCTACGGCCCGGAAAGGCTCGACGATACTCTCGAAGAGTGCCTTGTCGGATTCAACCACCACGACGACCACTTCCATCGCGCTCGGGAAGCGGTCAATGAGCGAAGCCAGTGACATGTTGAACAGCATAGCATCTCCAGAGAACGTTCGGTACATGACGGAAATGTTGTAGTCTCGCAAGTTCGGCAAAGGAGTGTTTGCTCCTTCCGGGCCGAACTCCCAATGGGTGTTGACTTCCAACCCTGATTTCGCAATCTTCCTGTACCCGAGCTCACACGAAGCCCCAAGCTTGAACGCTTCGAGCTCTTTTGCGATGGTGTCACCCATGCGATACCCTTGAAGATCCAGACTCGCATCGAAGGTGCAGCCAAAGCGAGGCTTCACCAGGGGGATTTCCCAAATGGAAGGCGCCGAGAAGAGGTTGTCCCGATGCCACTCGCGGATATTGATGAAATCCACCCCCTTTGGTCGACTGGAGTATGCCAAGGCCGCGAGCACCTGTTGTAACCAGGAATTTCCGATGCGGACGGGGATTCACCCACTAGTGCCAGAGCTATGCTTACGTTTAGGGCTCCATATCATGTGGAGTGGGGTGACGGCAATCAAGGCGGGCCGACAATGCTGACAAGTACACTCCATAGTGGCATGTTTCGGAACGTCACAAACTTGCTTTCTAAAAAAGGCCTGATGTGTTGTGTCGTTTAGGGACAGAGGAACGGAAGGATCGCGGTGAAACACCGACTGAGGGGAAGTATCTTCAATCCACACAAGCTTTTAGGACGTATTCCTTGAACTCCGGTTGGGTTGGTTGCCAAGGTATCCTACTACGTTGGATGAAGCGGTAGAACGCCTTCTTTCTTCACGCGTTGGCGTCGAGCATCGTCTCGACATGGTTTCAGTTCCAAGTCGATGTTCGACCCGGCGACACAATGTTTGTGCTTCAACATCGCCAACTCACTCTATCGCTTCGACGCACTGCTGTTGACGGCATAACAATGTTTGTACCCGCCTTACCTCAGGGACGTAAATCGAGGCGTAACCCCTGTGGAGGTCCGCCACCAAAGCTACGTGTGCATATATCCTGTCTGTCTCCTCCTTTGCACTGGTGGGGGGGGCAGCGTCCGTTTGCGCCCCGAGACGTGCTTTCGCGCCCAACACTGCCCTCAGTTGTCCATTGATATCAGCTGGAAGAATAAGGTCACTTCCGTAGGTAAATGTCGGCGTGGCGAATCCCAAAAGAATCACGCTGCCCATCGCACGGGCCGCATTCTCGATGTGGACATCGTACACCTCCTCAGCGACCACAATCAAGTGCCCCCGAGCCGTGTGAGTGTCCTTAGGTGAAAAGGTGCGACTGATAATCTGTCCGACTTCCATGTAGTAGATCAACCGTGTTCCGTTTCCGCAAAATCGGTCGGCTTCCAGGGCGGCATACTCTACGCTTGTCGAGTTTGTTACTACTACGCCTGGGAGATCGCCCAAGGTCCTGGACATTGAAAACGTCGTCACAAGGGCAAACATGCGGCACAAGTCATGGCAGGGTTCCTCTTGTACACCACAACAACGCGAGAAATAAAGTACAAAACCACCGGTAGTACCTGTCCTACCACCAGGTACTGTATGCGCTCTAGATGCAACAACGCTTCAATGTTCACAGGTTGTAATATTTCGACTTCTGTTGCAAAATATATATGGTGTTCATGTGTGTTTATCACATGGACAGAGAAGCGCCGAACCCAGTTTGAGAAGCCAATTGCAGCTGGGGAGGGCAGGACGGAGAGCGGACGGCGAGATAGTAGGCGGACTGAGTATGGTGAAGGTGGACCTGGTTCCTCTGGTTGCCCTCCACGTCAGTTTCTGAAGTCTCATATTTTGTGTTGGTATCTGTAGACTAAACTGCGCCGATGTTTTTCCGGCACACAAACACGTGCACAGCGTGCTCATATGTTCTTGGATCTGCGTACACACGAGGTGCTCTGACCTGTTGAACACGTGGAAATCCATTGGATGCGTGGCTATCGCGATCCGCATCCCCTCCATGAACTCCAGAACGCTGTGCACCGAGCTCGTCGTCTCGGACATGAACTCGAAGTATCCGCCCATGAATGCACACATTTCACCACGGCTGCTGATCTCGGCCGGCGAAACAAGATCTTCTTCACTCTCTTCGAATTCCTCCAAAGAACGATTGGCAGCAGCAGTTCTACTGCGCTCACTTTCGTCTATCAACCTTTCCATTTCCGGCTCAGACCGAATTGGGGGCTCGTGCGTATTGCAAAGAATGACCCGTGCACCTTGGGCTATGGCAACCTCGTCTGCGAGATGGGCCGGCAGACCTTCTTTGAAGCACAACCGACATGTGTCCCCGAGATCTCTCCAATTGCAGTACAAGTCCCCGTAGAGTCCACTTCCACAACGATAATCGCACACCTGATCAAACGCGTGGGATAGGAAACAAACGAGTCGTTATACCAAAGTCGAATGGATAGCTGTTGGTGTCACTTGGTCTCGGGTAATCCTGCTGTTTGTCAAAGCTCCGTGCTGATAAAAATCATCTTACAAGCGAAGAAAACTCTTCCTACTCCGTTTGCCAGCGATGCTCTCACTACCAACGACAACGTTGTTTGTGGCTTTGACCTGATGCGAAAGTCTTTCCGAAGCTATACTGGCTGTGTCCGGAGACGGAGACAATCCCGCCATCCCGGCTGTGTCAATGCCAACCAACATATATTGCGTGTAGAGCAGATATTGAATCAGGTTACATATTGTTTGCAGAGACAAACGACCTGTCGCAGTGATAGTTACTGTGAGGCTGTGCTAACGCAGCGTTGTACATGGTGTAGAGCACACGTTTGGATCCACAGATATATTGTTCCGCAGCAACACAGCATAATACGGGCAATGCAACGACACCGCTAAGACTGCACGCAAAAGGTGGTGCGTGCGGGGACAGGTCAAGTTCTTGGTCGAGTCAGGCTCTTATATCCTTCCATCACGCGGCACGCTACTTTAAGTGCAGAGAGTGCGCATCGAGCTTTCGTGTGCGGTGGTGGAGGGTGCGATGGATCTCACAATAACAACTGTAACCTATCCACACAGCAGCACACAGCGATGTACACATGTGCAACACGCAATGCTATATAGACGCGACACAATCTTGATGTATGGTGGGGCTTTCGAAGATGCCTCATGTTTACTTTCCTGCTATCCTCATGCGCCCTTTCATCGCGATCCGCAATAGAACAGAGTGCTGCTGGGTGCGTTAAATCTCTGGGGACCGTCGTACTTTCGCGGACAACTGCAAAATAATCCACTCTCAACATAGCAGCACAAAGCAACATACGAATATTGGCCGCCGAGTGTATATTTCTTCGTATAGCACCCGACAGAGGCTTTGCGCATGGAGGTGCCGCCTACTGCTGCGTGCGCCTGCTGAGTGAGGTGGATCGATACCCCCACGATGATGTTATCAATCTGAAAGTCGCCCGGGGCTGTCCCTTTTTCCTGAGACGGAACAAAAACCGCCCAGTCACTGCTGTGACGCCGGCGACGCATTTATCCATCAGCACAGGTTATGAAAACTAGGGTACCGATAGCCCCTCCCCCCGCCTTCAACGGGCGGGGGGGGCACAATCGAAAGAAAGTTGGGGGCGCGAGGAGATAACAACCATGGCAACGGGGCAGGAATCAGCTTCCGCCCCTGCGAAACAACACCAACGGTCAACTCTTCCGCTCTAAGCCAAAAATGGCCGGGCAACACGTACCCTAGCACAATTGTTCCGTTTGGAAACATGCCCACGCGCGTACGATACCCTGTGGACGACTGCTTGCTGCAGTCTATGCGAGGCGAACGGGTCACGCTGTGAAAGCGAGACCGATCCAGCATGGTTGACATGAATATGCCTGTGTGCGTGCGTGTGTTGTCTGTTGTGTGTCTCAATTGCGATGTGCCGTGTGTGCGTGCGTGCGTTGTCTGTTGTGTCTCAATCGCGATGTGTTTATTGCCTGACCTACTGCTGTAGCGGCAACGGTCACGCTACCAGCCGACCATGCCGAACATCAAATCAATCAATGTAGGAAAAAAACGTCAGGCTTCAGCGGGATGAGCCGACGAAATGCAACGCGAGCACTTCTTCTACTCTCTACCGACAGGGAGGGTGATCAAGTTGCACGACACAGCAGTGTCATGCTGCTAGAGTAAGGATAAGACTTGTGTGTGCGTAGTTGATGTCAAGGGCAAGTCTGTGTATGATGGTACTGCCTTTCCCCTCCACACTCGTTGCGGGCGCGCGCTCGCCGCCAGCACAGCGCAACACACTGGCACGTGCTATGCATGTCAACCATGCTGGATCGGTCTCGCTTTCACAGCGTGACCCGTGCGTCTCGCATATAGACTGCAGCAAGCAGTCGTCCACGGGGTGTCGTACGCGCGTCGGCATGTTTCCAAACGGAACAATTGTGCTGGGGTACGTGTTTCCCGGCCTTTGTTGACTTAGAGCAGAAGAGTTGACTGTTGGTGTTGTTTTGTAGGGGCGGAAGCTGATTCCTACCCCGTTGCCATGGTTGTTATTGAGCGGGAAGAGTCGCCGTTTGGTATGCCATGGATGGAGGGGAAAAGGAGTTGGGAAGATTCCTGCGGGGAAAATGATTGATGAAAGGGTCTTTCTTTCTGACAGGTCAGGGTACATTTCCGAAAACAGGGTACAGTTGTCAGAGGAGTCACGGCAGCGTATACCCTGCGCCTTTTCGGACGCACCGGGGTGAAATTGGGCGCTAACCAATGATATGAGTGCATTTACCTTTTTCCCTTCTTCCCCTCGCTCCTCGACAAGCTTTTGCTTAGACATGGGTTGTAGTGAAGGGGGGGGGGGGGGGGGGGGGGGGGGGTACGTGCTCGTCGAATCCGGACCACAGTAAAAGCAGGGGGGGACTCCCATCATTCGCGCTTGTGACGTATCATGCACATGTCCTCAAGGAGAGGAGGCAGGAAAAGGTGCGCCACAAAAAAATACAGGCGCAATCGCCTCCATCCCGAGCACGCCGCTTCGAGAAACGGAAACAATCCACCGAAAAACCGCTCATATACCTCCTCTTCCTCGCACAACACCGGAGAGGGACCCTTACCAGGGCGGCCTCAAAAAAATAAATTGTGGGCCTACAGCAGCAGAAAGCACGACGGGATACTGTACCAAGGGCTGCTTCGCTTGAAGGTATCGCTCCTCTGCTCCTTCGACTATTCATTCGTCAAGGAACCAAAAACTACCAACTACCTCCTCCTTCCCTCGCGCACCTACCTACTACTACACCACCAACAACAACTACTCCGTCTCTCGTCGTCGCTCGCGCACCTGTCGACGCTGGGGTGCAGCACCCAGAACGTGATGTCGTTCGTGCTGGTGGCCTGGAACATGGTGCCAATGTGTCCCGGGGAGCACAGCAGGTACATGAGCTGCTGGTAGATCTGGGTGCTCTCCTCCTCGGAGTAGCCCGGTAGGGTGAACAACACGTCGCCCTGTGTGCGCGCGCGGACGTGCCAAAAAAGTAAAAATAAACGCCGTTGCTGCCATCGAACCGCGCTGACGTAACCGGCCTACCATACATACGGGCTCGATGGAGGTTGCGCGGCTTCCTGGGAATCGCGTGTCTACTTTCATGGAAGCGTGTGAAGCTTGTGTGAAATTCACCAATATCGACCTCCATCGAAGCTTTCGATGTAT
>CACKRE030005061.1:0-12384 GCA_902602495.3 Ectocarpus sp. CCAP 1310/34 | reverse complement strand
ATCCGCCGCGAGGCGTGCGTGTGGTGGTGGAGTTGGGTCGGCACTGATGGGGTCAGGCGAGAAAACGTAGATGCGCGGGCCTTTCTGGCGGTCGGCGTTGGCAGTGATGCCCATCTCATTTTCGTGCGCGGAGGCAGACACCATCAGAAAGGTGGACGGGCACTACACGGCCCTAGCTTTGCTAGAGGGAGCTGTATTGCCTCAGTAACCTGGCTTCGCCATCAAAGGAGGAAGGATCAGATGGCGACGAGCTGAACTAGGCTGGTTGACCATTCGGCGCGAGAATTTTTATTTTTTTCAGACCAAGAACCTTGAGTGCAATGAGGGAGAAAGCGAGGAACGGATTGGGAACGACAGCAACGAGAGCGTGTACGGAGGGAGCAGGTCGAGTGACGTTTTGCTCGGGCTGACTACAGCGGCGCCGGATGGAGCAGTGGCACCGGAGCATGCGGGCGACATCGACCCGTGGCGCACGGACAAACATTTCTATCTGTGTTGTCAATTTTTTTCGTTTTTTTTCTGACTTTCCGTGTTGGTTTTGTGTGATGACATCGTCACCGGTTTTGTAGAGAGACCCGTCAGAGATGGCGTGGCTAACCCGGGTGCCTTGGTTATGTGCCTGATCGTGGAAGACCCCTTCAATGTGGAACGATTCTTAGCTAGTGTCGATATTATCCACTGCAGTGCCCACACAGACGATCGGGAGAGATTCGGGTGATTGTCAATTGCTGCTATGATGGCTTTGGTTGGTTGTTCTTTTTCACTGTACGGCCGCAGACACTTTCTGACAGCACTTCAGACAGCAGCTTTGTACCCCGCCAGCTGCTTGTTCTATGCCTACCATGGTGTTTTTGTACATACAGCACTTCAGACAGCAGTATGCTGTAGTTGGCAATCTTCCGTTTTGGTATAGAGTGGGACAGGCAGGGGGTGATGCTACTGTAGTCGAACGGTGAGACGGACGTGCAGTTCAGTTTTTGGGCACGCATACGGTGCTGCAGGGATGTTTAGGTGTACCTCTTCGGGCTCTTGGATACCTTTTTCTCGTTATATGTGTGCGTGTTCTTTAGATCCTCAGATGGCTCTAGCACTTTCGTGACCACGGGCTGAGAGTCTTTTGCTAGATTTTGGCATTTAGCAACTGACATACGGATTAATGTGAAGACAACAACAACATACCTTGTTGTGCCGTTTTCCCATTTTTGAACTACTTCCTCACGAAGGATATACCCAAGGTTCGGCAAAATACTCGAGTGCTGAGGTACGCATGGGCTTTTTGATATACTTACTCAAGAATTCGGGTACAGATGAGAAATGTTGAAAACTTGCTCCAAAGGTTTCCAACCGTGGAGTTTCTTTGAAATACTCACTCAAAGGATTTACTCGTGGTTGTGTATTCACTCAAACATTCTCGAGTATGGAGTATACTTTACAAAACACAGCGAAAACATGAGAAGCGAGGCTCCTTGATCACCCTCCTCACAGGATAAGCTGGTGCAGCCCGTCAACTACTTGTTGTTGTGTGGTCTTTATCGATCTCTTTATGACAACCTACTCCGAAGTGCGGGTACAGCGTGCAAAGCACACACCTTGCCTGCCGAGTGTAGTTGTGCGTGTTGTTTCGATGCAGCAGCTGTACGGCTTCTTTGGCTGCGGCTTTGGCCGGCCGGGCAGGATTCTTGCTATGTTCACTTCTTTCTATGCGTTGATCTCCACAAAAATCAACAAACCCAGAGCGAGGGTTGCTTGCTGACCCTGCGTGTTATTTGTAGCTTTCCTCTCCAAATTCTCAAATAACAGCAGCTTCAGTAAAATGATATACATAGAGTAGACATACGGAAAAGCAAACCAAAAGAGACTACCGTGGGTAAAAAACACAATAACCGCGGGATGGGGTCATGAACCCTCGGCTCCGAATTTTGAAGGTGGAAAATCACATGTATGAATCTTTGGATTCGTCGCCCTTTGTTGTTATCTGTATTATTGACTCTGTGCCCAATGCGCACGAACTGCCTGGAAGCTAGAGAGACTTCACAGGGTTCTCTTCTGTGCAGGGTACCGGGAGTAAGCCGATTGGTAACTAGTCCAGTGCGAATTGTGTCGGAACAAGGACGAGTTTCATCTTAATGACACACAGGTGTATGTGCCTTCTTCGTAAGGGGGATGAAGTGCTCACGATGTTAAAAAGTGCTTGTCGGGGCCCTCCTGCAGCTCAGGGGTTCCTTGTACTCAGGGCTTGCTACCGAAGGCAGTATAGGTACGCTGTAAGGAAAGTGCAACGAGCGTTGCCGAATTCCAAGTTCTATCTCTCAGAGATGCTGTTAACCAAGTGCCAATAATAGTACCAAAGGTCCTTTGCGGTACAGTATGAGTCCTACGAAGCAAGACTAAGCTCACCGTATCGGGGGATGCCTCACACGCAGCAGAGCAGCTTGCAGCGGGTGGCGGGTGCCCGGTGTCGCACATGATGACGTGAGATTTCGGCGCCGACGTGTTGACGGACGACAATCCAAGCTTGATGTCGGCGGCCAGGGCACCCTCTTGGTCCGTGTAGCACAATCTGCAGTTGCTGCCATACCGTGAAGTGTTTCCTGCGCCGCAATTGTAACCTCCGAGGCGTGGCCCAGCAGACGACCATTCAGCAGAGCAGCTTTCATCACATGACGTCGAGACACCACCTGGAATCGCGGATAAATTTTCCGCATCACAAGCGTCCGTGCAGTTGTTACGTCCGTGATGGGACCCCAGCAAATCCCCTTTTCTAGCATTCGTGACACTCCCCGTGCTTCGCGAATTGCCGTGGATGAACAAGGTGTCCTGCGAAATCGCCTTTTCCACGTGATGGTCGTTGACGTCGAAGAATCCGATGTTCGATATCTGCAGCGATACAGAAAGGCAGGTACGACGAGGAAACGTTGCGATCTCGTAATAATGCCATATAAGAGCTCAATGCTCTCATGCCTGCAACATCATTCCCATCGCAATATTCTATTTCATCAGGTTTTGCTGCACCGTAGAATCGGCTTCGCTGGATGTTCGTTGTCGGCCGCAGCCATGACCTTGGACTAAAATCCCACCCAGCGAACACGCAGTCGCATTGCGCGCACTAAGGAACAGAGGAAAGAGTTACTCGCAACTCTTTCTCTTGGTGTCGACGTGATTCGCAAAGGGACACGTCATACATGTTCCCGATTATTTCGCATGCATCAAACGAAGCAACTACGAGCGAACGTCCCGTGCTGAACGGCGCAGATCTTCACTGCGAAACACAACACAGGGTGTCGGGTGTGTCGTTGTCGAACCTCGTAGGCCGCTTGCAAGCGGTGTCGAGGGCAACGACCGCCACAAAACACACGACATGAACTGTCGTCGTGTGAGTCTGTAGGTCAAATAGAAAAATCCTGCTTTGGACACGAAGTTTGGATTACACACAATTGAAATGGCTGAGACGTTCATTTTCATGTAAATGATTGATAGTGCATCGACCATAGCCGCGCAGCACACGCCGGCCGTTCTCGCAAACCTACTTGACCACCTTACGCCCCCTACATAGTTCACAATACACGGACCAGGGTAGACTTGATATCTCATTCTGTGTATACCTCAGTGCCCTCAGTCGTTCTCTTTCGTATGACGAAGGGAAAATATTTGTTTCAATGATATTCTCACCATCAACGACTTTTGGGTCCGAGTAGACCCACCTGACACTCCCCACCGGGGGACACTGACCCAAACCATGGCATACTTCAAAACGTGACACCTCACCAGGGTAGTTGCAACAAATCGCGAAGAGTATCGCTGCCAGATCGGCCAGCTGTAGGGAAAGTCGGCCATCGTTGCCCAAAGCGCAACGTCGTACCTGTACAAGTCGTGTAGCAGAATCCGAACGATAAGGGACAGACACTCCGTCGCTCGAAAGTGCCCTCCGCAGATCAAGATGATCAATGCAAGACTTGACTCACTCAATCACATGGAGCAGGTGTTTTCCTACCATGATAGAATGCATACGATGGACTAATGCTGATTGTCTCTGTGTCTGTATCTGTCAACCGCCTTAAACGCGTCAAGCCCCACCTAGAACATGCGACTTCAAGCGCGTTCAGGGGAATCCCAACTTTTCGCTTCCGCAGGTTGTCACAGATTAAATCTCTCTCCTTGCTGTCATGGTCCTGTCTGATGCAGTAGGAGCCATCAATGGCTTGTAGAACGATTTCATCCATTGGAAAACCATCATTCACGAGTTGGGGACCCCACCACCTCTGCAAACTTATGATGCAGATAGCTTTTCAAAAACGTTCGTATGCACATGTTCTTCGGAGGATCGCAATTGGAGTTGGAAACTGCCGGTGTGCTGCATGCAACGTAGGAACTATGGTATCCCTGACGCAGTCCCTAACAGATCCGAGCTACTGCACGTCTGCATTCCCCGCAAAAACCAAATGTTTAGCATAGCTTTAAACAGCGACTCAAATATAGAGTTGGACGAACTTACGAGAAGGTGTACTCCCACCGCGAGAGAGTGAAGTTTACGAATTCGGTAAACGCCGGGTCCGTGTTGTTATCTGATCAATCAAGTGACGTTGGGGACACAACAGCACACAGCGTTTGGTGCGACGGGGCGATCAAGTTGAGCGAGTAGTTTGAAAGACGTGAAGACACCGTGGTTGATGTCGAAGCACTCGTCAAAAGTTGGAAAAAACTCCAACCGATCGAACATCGTACCACTCCAAACTTCGAGGTTCATTCTGTAAGTGCCAGCCAGCAAAAACAGAATAGACGAGACAATGCGATGTATTGACGGGGCTAAACGAGGAGGCATACGGGCAACTACATTTGCAGATGCATACGACAATTAGCGTCATTCATCCACAGGAAAGCCTGCTTTAGCCGAAACACAACGCACCCCGGTATCACTCAACTGATGTCACGGTGAAATTGCTCGAACGGGTACTACTTCGAAAGACTTGACAATATATGAATTGGCCCCCGTATGACTTACATATGGCATTTCCGTTGAGATGTCCAAGGATATGCCACATCTTCGTCAATGTTGCTGTTTGATGAAACTCAGTTCCAGATAGTGTGCTTCCCTTCACCCAAAACCACTCAGAGGAGAAGAATGCCGCCTCGTATAACCTGGAAAAGCTCGAAGAGTGCGCCACGATAATATCCCACTCTACGATAGCAAGTGCATCATATTCCGCGAGGCTCGCAACCACATGGCTGTCGAGATACAGTTTGTAGAACATCACCGAAGAGCCCTTCGGGTACACGTTGTCCTGGTGTGAAAGGCAGCACGACGCACGAAGGAGGGTTGCTGTAAAAGACACAATGGGCCGATGATTTGGAGCGATTCTGCTCGACATACTCACCCTCCTGCTTGATCGAGCCAAGCAGCTTCGCATGGTCGTTGAAACGGTCGCGCTCTAGCCGTCGGTGTCATCGTTCGGGATGTGGGTTGGATGGATGGTCAGATGTGTATTACACGATATTCCTTGAATGAAAGCATTGCTAGTCAACCGGTCGAATGTTTGTCGTGGGTGCCTCTGGTCGACGGCACCTGGTCGAGGACACCACCTTGTACGCCAGAAGTGCGTGCTGCCCCGGCACTTGCAGTGCGCGTGAGGCGTACCTTTTGACGCGTTTTATCTTCGGAGGCTAGGATTGGCGTTTTCATACTGACTTGAGAAACGTTATCACCCTCCTGGGAGTGGATGGCCGGCGTACCTTGACATTTGCAGTAAATCAGCCCAGGAAACTGTGTCGCAGTTCGCGTTGTATGTCGACCCAGATGTTTAGCAACACGTGAACATGTGATCCGTCTTCGCGGAAACTCGAGGATCAAACCCAGCATGCTGTCAACGTGTCAACGCTGAGGGAGACACTCGTGTTATAGGTCCTGACGGCACACACCTACCTCTGGCCGGAGATTTGCTGAGACGATCTTGGTGTTTCGAAAGCACAATGATGCCCGGTCTGGCACCGCGGTGGGTAGACTGGCGCTGGAAATAGTCTCAGCCTTATAAATAATGAGGTCCATCCCCAGTAGAGTGTTCGAGTAGCATGTCGTTGGCCATTTCGTCAGGGCTTCCATCGCCCGATCTGAGTCTCCCTCGTGAATTGGCACAATGACGGCCAACTTTCGGTCATGCCCATGTTCAGCGAAACTTCTGCTCTCGGTCTCTTCCGAGTTGCGCGACGTACGTGTCCACATGGTGAACATGGCGAGGAAACACCATGCCACAATGACCACGAGGGCTACCTTCGGCCCTCTGGACCCTGACATGTCACTCCGTAAAGTTGAAGGAGCTCCGCTTCTCGTCCGGTAAAGCTGACGTCGGAATCGATGTACTGTAGCGGCTTGATGGAATTCTTCCCCGAAGTAGAGGCCTCAATCGAACGGTTCGCGAGGCCTCCACAAACAAATCCTGAGCAGCCGCAAATTTCAGGTGACACCATTGTGAGGGCACTGGCCGAAGCTTGTGCTTGACGTCTGTCTACATTTCGACCTTGGTGAAGAGCACGTGCGCGCATGCGCATGCGCGTGTGCCAGCACCCGCCCAGGGTGATCATAGTAAACTATGGCATTGAGAGAGAGAGAGGGGGGCAGAGAGCTGGAGGGAGTTTGGAATGCGGATGGATCACGGTGCGGAGAGATTCGTGAACCTTTCAGAAATGTCCATGCACTCTGAGTCCACGTGGAATGATTTCTCTTGATATGTCATTGATGTTGTTGTTGTTGTTGTTGTTGTTATCTTTACACGAAAAACCTTCATCTATCCTTACTGATCAAAAACATGGCCGAGTGATTTCCGTGGTCACAGAATAACTTATCAAAAAAGATAGGACTGATGCAATGGTGGTGGTGTGCCGGCACTTCGAACAAAAAATTGCGGCCTGTGGCGTCACTCTATGTAGAGTGCTTCACTGGAACGCCCGTCATAGTACTGTAGTGGCGATCTGCAATGGCGCCAATCCCTCAATGCTACCTATCTACATATTATGTCCAATGTTTTCTAATCTGGCGAAGTTTCAAGTTTGTCAACTGAATATGCAGCGTAGGGTTGATGCTGACGGCTACCTGCGAAACCGGCTTGGAAGCACCAGCTCTTTCACTTTTCATCGCACGGTATTTGCCAGGTCTAGAGCCAAACCAGGGTAAACCAAATGTCTGCGCGTGTAGAACGTAACACGCTTGTCGTATCCTGCTGATTTCGTGGCACGCAGCAATCTTTGTTGGGAGTACCAGCGGTGACAAAGGTGTGCACCACGTGGTGTCAGGGCAACACACCACGGGGCCTTACGCGGGGAATACCCATCGGGTTTCGCGGAGCCCCGTTGCATTGTGCTGTTGGTGCAACTTGCCATATGGGTGCCCACACAACCTTGTGTGTGCGCCGGAGGAAGCCCGAACACGTGGCAGAAACACCTTGCAGTAGTTCTGTAGTATTCTGATGTTGTGAACCGATGCTGAAACTCACCACTCGGTGACGCCGCGCTCACCGGACGTCCTCACGAGTTGCTCGTGGAGCGTACTGTAGGCCATCCCAAATAGGTGTGGTATCAGCGCTGGGCCCATAAATTTCAGCGGGGTCTCCATACCGCAGTCGTGGCTCAGATTTAAGAGGGTCGAAATCGGTTGCTACGAACTCACCCCGGTACAGAATAGATGGGTTTCCTCTCTCCTTCCAGAATGAAGGGGGTTCCAATATAAAAGAGGCTCCAGGGCCTTTGTCACACCACCCTCATATCGGAGCTACCACTGTACATCAACACCTACTGGGTGGGTGTGTCCTGTTTCTGTTTGGAGTACAGCCAGTCGTGGCTCCGATATAGGAAGGTATCATATGAGAGGGGTCTCCCAACATAGGAGGGTCGAAATCGGTGTCACGGGCTCAACCCGCTAGATACAGCGAAGTTCGGCGCCCTCTTAGTCATTCCGGTATGGGAGGAGCTTCCGATATTCACAGTGAGAGGCCCTCAAGAACACCCCGTATGTGCCCAGCGCATCGACCGGCGCTATTCAGAGCAACCGGCGCAATCGGAATAGTGCCTTAAATACGCCGGTTGTGGCGCTATTATTGGCTCAGAAACCCCAATATCGCCGGTTGTGGCACTATGAGGGGCTGTGGTCATGTGGCGCAGCGATATGATTGCACTTTTTCGGAGCCAACATATTCACAATTGAATAAGCAATAGATTAATTGAGGGTGAAGTGAGCGGAATGCAAAGGATACATTATGTTCGTGGACTGTCGAGAGTTGATGTGTTTGTTAAAATACGATCTACAGTAGAAATGCGGCAGCATGCTGATCCTCCTGCCTCACAAGTAGGCGTTGCACAGCCAGAAAGTTTGCTGTTACAGATAAAACTCCGCGACAGCGAAATGACGACACATTGCACCCAATGCACCATTGCATGGAAAAACATACTACTGTAACTAAAGACTTATTAATAGTCGCAAACAATCGAACAACAGCAAAATAAAACAGATGTGGACGAGAAAAGTCCAACAGCACTCTTTCGCCCTGCCAGCTTTGGCTAGGCACGAACTGCAGATGCGGTGAATTTCGTTGTCGTCTGCGATTCTTCCGCAATTAATTGCCGTGGAGCCGTCCGCCACATCCTCCCTGACAGCGTTGACCATGAGGGGATTTTGCCGAATTGTCGGGCGACTTGCACAATTCCCCTTAGGCTTATGGCATGGTGCCTTTACAAAGAGCTGTAGGGTCTGTAAATGCACGTGTGTACCCCTAAACCGGTGTGTACCCTCCTTAGGACAGGTGCGTGGTGTGTGGTGGTTTGTTTTTGTGTAAAAAAAAGACCGGCACTTTTCCGTCGTGTAGAGGTGCCCATAACGTCGTTATTGCGGGCTGCCCTCAATAA
This sequence comes from Ectocarpus sp. CCAP 1310/34, assembly GCA_902602495.3. Taxonomy (NCBI): domain Eukaryota; class Phaeophyceae; order Ectocarpales; family Ectocarpaceae; genus Ectocarpus; species Ectocarpus sp. CCAP 1310/34. The sequence goes on along the minus strand of CACKRE030005061.1, from coordinate 3,498 downwards.
CGCCGGTGTGGCGCTATGGAGGGCTCTGGCTGCGCCCAGCAACTTCACCGGCGCTTTACAGGGCCACCGGCGTTATTCAACCGGCGCTATACTGAGGGCCCCGCACTGTACGTAACAAGAGGTTCACACCACCCTCTTATCAGCGACACGACTGTTGAACAATTTTGTATTTTTCAGCTTTCTTTTGGGTCTACAGGCGTCCTGAGAGATCATCGATTGATGATTTGCAAATGCTGGTGTTGGGGCATGTCATGGAGTTGCCGCTCTGTATCCCTCCACGCCAGGTGTTGACACGTCCATAAGTAGGTGTGTCTTTATTATTCGCATCGACCGCGCTACCCAGTGACCAATGAAAAAACGTCATGTACAGTCGTGCCAGCGGGTAAAAATCAAAGTCCCTGGAAAGCCCACAATTTGAAAAATGCACGATGCGAAGGATGCCACCATAAATATCTCCCCATATCCTTTCACAGAGACACAAATCAAAAGCTCGACAAACATGCACTCGCCCGAATCATAGGAAGTCACTAAAGGCAAAATCTGGAGGACACCGAAAAGGGGCGTTCCAAGCCCAACCAGGCCCGGATATCGTGGTGAACTGCGTATTCTCCAAATTTGAAAATCGTACACTCCCAAGATCCAGCAGTCCTCCTGTCAGCAGCTGTACTACGCAGCAGCAGCAGCAGCAGCAGCAGCAGAATAGACGAGTCCGACATACAGTTGCTAACAATTATGTCATCATCACAGCCCAACCCATACCCTAGCACGAACCTGGAGAGCCACTTATGCAAAGGTAGGTGTGTGTGTGCTAGTGTGTCTGGGTGCTTGTGGGAACTGTGCGAAAATCACAGGAAGGAGCTGTAGAATAGTGCGCCGGCAGGGCTAACATTGATTGGGGAGGGGACTTTACAGAAGAACGAGAACCAGCTATGCAAGGGGCCCTCCAAATGGAAAGAATGGAAACCCCCCAGATTAGGTTACAATCTTGGTCGCAGGGGGGGGAGAAGCCTTATCAAACGTGTCCAGGGGATGCGTTATGGCCATATCCTCAGTGTTTCGACATGTTTTCGCGCGCTCGCCCGTACGGGATCCAACGCAGAGCTAGCGGAAAGTATGGAACACCCCAAGGTTACGCGTCCATCTCGGTCACGGTGGGGGGAAAATATAGTATGACCATGCTAAAGCCTACACTATGAAGAGTATTTATGGCTTATAGAAATCGGCACGAAAGCTGATACAGCGAGTATGATATTGGTTGTATTATATACACACTAATCCCTACACAATAGACTGATGCATGTGAGCCGCGCAATGTGGCTACCCCGCGTTGTAATCTTGGTCCGGGGGGGCGGGGGTTTCCATAATTTCCATGTGGAGGGCCCCTTGAGCTATGATGAGTCTACAAGCTCTCTCTCACCGATCATTCGCATACACTGAAAATAGTTTTTTAGGCGGCTTGACGACTGATCTTTTCGAGGTCCATGTACCAGCCTAATCTGACCTACCGGCCGCACCGCGACCACGCATGAATCCTTTGATGACCCTGTCTGTGCCCGTCGTCCTTTGGCGGGCTATCCTCGTGGCCTATTGGCGGAGATACCTGTTGCGTCTACAGAAGTACACTCGTCCCTTTGTTGTACTTCTGAGGGGAAACGACACAACAGGGTATACCCTGGTCGAAAAGCGACATACCTGGGTACACAGTCATTAACAGCAGTAAATGCACTCATATCATTGGTCAGCGCCCAATTTTACCCCGGTGCGTTCGAAAAGGCTCAGGGTGTACCCTGCCGTGACTACTCTTCTCAATAACTGTACCCTGTTTTGGGAAATGTACCCTGATCTGTCGGGAAATTGGACCCTTTCATCAATCATTTCCCCCGCAGATATCTTCCCAACTCGTTTTCCCCTCCAACCATCAGATACCAAACGGCGACTCTTCCTGCCCAATGNACCCCGGTGCGTTCGAAAAGGCTCAGGGTGTACCCTGCCGTGACTACTCTTCTCAATAACTGTACCCTGTTTTGGGAAATGTACCCTGATCTGTCGGGAAATTGGACCCTTTCATCAATCATTTCCCCCGCAGATATCTTCCCAACTCGTTTTCCCCTCCAACCATCAGATACCAAACGGCGACTCTTCCTGCCCAATGACAAAACCATGGCAACGGGGCAGGAATCAGTTTCCGCCCCTGCGAAACAACACCAACCGTCAACTCTTCCGCCCTAAGTCAACAATGGCCGGGCAACACGTATTCCTCCAGCACAATTGTTCCGTTTGGAAACATGCGCACGCGCGTACGACACCCCGTGGACGACTGCTTGCTGCAGTCTAGACTTTACGCGAGGCGCATGGGTCACGCTGTGAAAGCGAGACCGATCCAGCATGGTTGACATGCATAGCACGTGCAAGTGTGTGGCGCTGGGCTGGCGGCGAGCTCGCGCCCGCAACGAGTGTGGAGGGGAGAGGCAGGACCAGCACACACAGACTCTCGCCCTTGTCATCAATCAAGCACACACAAGTCGTATCCTTACTTTAGCAGCAGGACACTGCTGTGTCGTGCAACTCGATCACCCTCCCTGTCGATAGAGAGAAGAAAGAGTGCTCGCGTTGTATTTCATCGGCTCATCCCGCTGAAGCCTGACGTTTTCTTACTCCATTAATTGGTCGGCTTGGTCACCGCTGCCGCCACAGCAGTAGTCTAGTTCAGGCAAGAAACAAATCGCGATTGAGACACAACAGGCAACGCACGCATGCACACACGGCACATCGCAATTGAGACACACAGCAGACAACACACTCGCGCACACATGCATATTNTCGGCCCCCCCCGGCTGGTGAGGGGGCCTCGCCGGAGGCGCCGCCGGAGGCAGAAAATTTGGTGCATTTTCCTTTCATTTCCCGTCAAAATGGGCCCAAATGCGGCATCAAAAAGGGCTTGACTTCAGCTGCAAACATCGCACGGAATGTAGAAAAAAAAAAAAAAGATTAAGATTGATGTATTGTCGCGTATCCTCAGCAGTACCCTCCTTCGGTCTCTCCCTGTGTCTACTTCCCGGTTGGTTCTGGACATGGTGCTGTTGTCTGCTGTTTCTGCGCTGCTGTGCTGTGTGTGTGTGGCGTACAGGGGCTCCGTACTGCTGCGCATACCCTAAATTTGATTCACGGAGCCCCTAAGAAAACATCGGTCGGAACATCGGCACGAATTTTCGATACCGATATCGATATATATCGGACGATATATATCGTGTACATCGTTCCGATTCACAACTCTACAAAACAGGGTACAGTAATTGAGAAAAGTAGTCACGGCAGGCAGGGTATACCCTGCGCCTTTTCGGACGCACCGGGGTGAAATTGGGCGCTGACCAATGATATGAGTGCATTTACTGCTGACAATGACTGTAGTAATGTACCCAAGGTGTGTCGCTTTTCGACCAGGGTTGTTGTTTGTTGTTGTTGTTTCTCACATTAGCTCTAAAAAAGAAAGATTGGGAG
>CACKRE030005060.1:74020-84769 GCA_902602495.3 Ectocarpus sp. CCAP 1310/34 | reverse complement strand
CCCCCCCTCCTGCCCCCCGTGGCATGCTCCAAAACTACTCTCAAAAGCTGGATAAGCACAACAACATGCAATTCCTGGGATGCGTATCGGCACCTAGACGCTCAAATGGCGTTTGCTGTACGTCTGACTCGAATAATTCATCCACCGCATAGACTAGTCCTGAAAAAAACAACCGAAGAGCATCCAGTCTAAACATCAACGATTGGTGTCGGGGTCCGTTGCCGTCCTCGAGAAGAAACGGGGGCCGCCGCCGGCGGCAGCTGAACCAAGAGAACCACCGCCTCTCTCGGCCGTCCCGCTCCTCCTTGGACGCGAGCACCGGCCCCCACCCGCCCACCCGCCCCCCTTCCCTCTCCGCGAGCACCGGCGTGGCGGCCCCGGCCACCCTGTCCCTGGCCACGCCCGTCTCGCCCTTCCTGACGCCCAAGCGCGCCCGTTGTTGTCCTCGATCCAAGCGGGNCCGCCTCTCTCGGCCGTCCCGCTCCTCCTTGGACGCGAGCACCGGCCCCCACCCGCCCACCCGCCCCCCTTCCCTCTCCGCGAGCACCGGCGTGGCGGCCCCGGCCACCCTGTCCCTGGCCACGCCCGTCTCGCCCTTCCTGACGCCCAAGCGCGCCCGTTGTTGTCCTCGATCCAAGCGGGTTGCATACGCTGGCCTTTGTGGATGATGGTAGGTTGGCAGGTGTGGCCATCGGCGCCGATGCTGGCACCACCGTCGTATTTCATCGCGGCTTGCAGGGCCAAGTTGCCGCCGTCCTCAACGGCCACGCCTCGCGCACGACCTTCGACGCCATCAGCTTGGCCATCTCCCTGGACATCTNGATTGGTGTCGGGGTCCGTTGCCGTCCTCGAGAAGAAACGGGGGCCGCCGCCGGCGGCAGCTGAACCAAGAGAACCACCGCCTCTCTCGGCCGTCCCGCTCCTCCTTGGACGCGAGCACCGGCCCCCACCCGCCCACCCGCCCCCCTTCCCTCTCCGCGAGCACCGGCGTGGCGGCCCCGGCCACCCTGTCCCTGGCCACGCCCGTCTCGCCCTTCCTGACGCCCAAGCGCGCCCGTTGTTGTCCTCGATCCAAGCGGGTTGCATACGCTGGCCTTTGTGGATGATGGTAGGTTGGCAGGTGTGGCCATCGGCGCCGATGCTGGCACCACCGTCGTATTTCATCGCGGCTTGCAGGGCCAAGTTGCCGCCGTCCTCAACGGCCACGCCTCGCGCACGACCTTCGACGCCATCAGCTTGGCCATCTCCCTGGACATCTACCTCTTCCAGCTCCCATCCCACACATCGCACATCACCCAGCCCTTGGACGTCGGTACGTTCGGAACCTTCAAGGAGGAGCTCACCAGGGTGCTCACGGCCTACCCACAGAAAAACGGGGGGAGGAGTCCGGTGAAGCGCGACAGCGCGACATGGCTCGCGTGGTTGCGGAGGCATGAAGAGGGAGCTTCACGCCTGCGAACAACATGACGGCATTCAAAGGGGCGGGCTTGTGGCCGGTGAACATGGAGAAGGCCATCAGCCGACTACACAGCAAGAGGAAGCAACGGGAGAATGACCGCCCTATCCCTCAAGACCTCGCCGTCGTTGCCTCCAAGGAGCAGCTCGAACAAGCCCTTGGCCGCGCTGTCCGCCTGAAGCTGTAAAAAAAAGGGATTGATGATCGAGGGGCTCCGTGTCAACACCTTCGGGCGGGCGGGGCAAGCCCAAGGGTGGCCTCCTGTCCACCGAAGAACACCTTGCTATTGCTAGAAAGGACAAAGAAGAGAAGGAGGCAGCTGAGAAAGCAAAGGCGGGACGCGCAGAGGCAAGGACAGCGGGGGAGGCTAATCGACCAAGCGGAGCAGGTCATGGGCGAAGCGGCGGGCAGGGCGGCGGGAGAGCCGGAGGGCGAGGCGGGGGAAGGGATGGAGGGCTGGGAGAGATGAGCGTGGAGGGTGGGCAAAGCGGTACGCGGACGGAGGTTGGCGATGTGAAGTACACCGTCACGGAGTCATCCTCATGCAGAGCCACGCCTTCCTCGGCTACTACGCATCGGGAACGCCGTTGTTGTCCTCGATCCAAGCGGGTTGCATACGCTGGCCGTTGTAGATGATGGTATGGCCTTCCCCGACTTTGTACCTTGCGGGGTGGAAAGCATCATCTCTCATGAGTTGTACTGCTTGTAGTGCTGGGGGTTCTTGTCTTCAAGGAGGTCTCATCACGAAAAACAGTTCAACATGTGACTTGACTGTTCCAAGCAGTTTACACAGCTACGGGAGAGCACGCACGGCCCGCGTGCCAACGTCGTCACCGGAATCAAGCCCGAAACGCCCAGCAGCATCGATCATCAGGACGATCGGGGTGGAAATATTGAGGAATGTCGTAAGCGAGATTCTCCGCAGCTAGAATCAATCCCAGCAACACAGACTAATGTAGTCGTCGTTGTTACCGCTGTGACCAACGATTGATTACATCCACAGGCAATCTCCAAGAACGCTAACGTGGTGAGGGCAAACGCGGCCATGTCTCCCGGGATGGAGACATCCCTGTTCGACTGCTTCTCGGACCCCGTGGGATGCATCATGAGCTGCTGCTGCGGGTGCATCGTCGCGGGCTTCACGGCCGCGCGCGTGGACGACCGCGAGTGCAACCTGTGCGACGCCTTCTCGAACTCTTACCAGGCGAGAACCAAGAAAACGGATGATTGGTTGATGATGACACAACCAACCTTGCTTTTTTTGTGTCCCCCTCTTTTTTCGTCCATCTTCATATTGTTGTTGGATGACTTGGTCGTAGAGCGGTGTTAAGTCACGGCTATTTAGCTGCGTGCGTGTAGACCGACAAGTATGAAAACACACACCTTTTCATTGGTCAACGGGTCTGCGCGGTAGATGGGAGTCATAGAAACACACGCCGGTCGCCCCGGTGGTCTAGTAGGTAGCCTCGCAGCCTGCTAAGGGCCAGGTCATGGGTTCGAGTCCCGGCAGAGAAAGTTTTTTCTCACTAAATAAATCCTGGTCTAGGATGAAAGCGACGCGCTGCAAAGCTCGTTTGTTAGTAAACCATAATCGACTTCGTAAGTCGCGAGGGAAGGGATTGCTGTACCCTTCTCGCGATAAAAATACCTCAGACATGAACCGCAGGAGGGGGTCCAACCCCCCCCTCCTATGTGACCCCGGTTGGGTCGTCTAGCCAGTAGAAGTGGAGGATAAGGGCCAGAGGGGCAGACGGCAGAGTCCAATGATGGGAGAGAAACAAAAAACAAAACTCCTTTCATGCTATCTTTTCTATCTATAAGTCAACGGGCCCACAACAGGTGTAATTCTTAACCCACGCAAAACCTGCGGCCCTTCACCACCACCGACAGGTACGTCAGTCCCTCCGTGCCAAGTACAACATGGGCTTCGCGCCTCTGCCGGACTTCGTCTCCTTGTACTGCTGCGGCTGCTGCTTCATCATGCAGGTCAGAGAACCAAGCAGTACTATAATAGTCATCCAAATACCAGGGGATGGACAAAGAGGCAGCAACGCTCATGTACGTAGCGTACTACATCGTGCCACGCGTGCCAGGTACACATGCATGCTCCCTTTCAACAAGGCGCACTAAGCCGGCCAGTGTCTCGTTTGTGGACGCTTGAACGGGCTGTTTTCTTCGCACACGGCTTTCCACCTATTTTGTGGTACTTGCGGTATGTTGTGGGATCACACGCACGCGTAGCGATCCCGGAAGAGCCTGATGAAGCTCACTTGTTCATACGGCTAATCTCTTGAAGGAAGAGCAGTGCTTGCTGTCACCTTGCTCTCAACGGTAAACTGAGCACAACAGAGAGGGGGAGGACATCCTATCTCTAAAAGGGGCCACAAACGTCCTGTCCCCTGTCCCCTGTTTTATCCTTAAATCGGGAAGTGCATCTCCTGCACGTCGCTTTCCTCGCGATTACTCCGCAATACCGTTGGTAGTTGCCGTAGTTCAAATCCCTACTGCTGTCATAAATCATTCGACCATATTCTTTGTCCCTGTCTTTTTTTTTGTTGCAGAATGCGAAGGAAGTGGCCCTCAAGAAGGGCGACGAGCCTGTTTACTTCGGCGAGGTGGGAATGAACATCATGGGCGACCGTTAAACAAGCGTAACCAATCGCTCAAGTTTTTTTGTTTCTGGAAGCGGCCCACAAAGAGCGTTTCTTGAAAATTTAAGGAACCTATGGAAAGACTTGGTTTTTTCACACATAGACTAGTCTACACATACATGTACTCTGGAGGTCGATCGCCACGATATCGCGACCAGAAAGTCGTGTAACTTTACTGCAAGTCTTCGAGTGTTTAGTGTTGAGGCGGTGGGGGGGGGGGGGGGGGGGGGGGGGGGGGGGGGGGGGGGGGGGGGGGGGGGGGGGGGGGGGGGGGGGGGGGGGGGGGGGGGGGGGGGGGGGGGGGGGGGGGGGGGGGGGGGGGGGGGGGGGGGGGGGGGGGGGGGGGGGGGGGGGGGGGGGGGGGGGGGGGGGGGGGGGGGGGGGGGGGGGGGGGGGGGGGGGGGGGGGGGGGGGGGGGGGGGGGGGGGGGGGGGGGGGGGGGGGGGGGGGGGGGGGGGGGGGGGGGGGGGGGGGGGGGGGGGGGGGGGGGGGGGGGGGGGGGGGGGGGGGGGGGGGGGGGGGGGGGGGGGGGGGGGGGTTAGGTGTCGACTCGATGTGGAATGCGCCGTTGTCGTTCCACTTCCCACGCCACCGTCCCCCCTCGTTGTGAGTAATTGGTTGTATTGGTGCAGGCAAAAATTATTTTCGGCCTGTTTTCGTTTTTTTCACGTGTACATTGATTTTTCATCTGTCTGGCGACAGCATCGACGGCGGCGGACTGCGTGAACATGCAAAAAGAGTGGCGGGGGATGGGGATGGATTGAAAAATACGGTATCGCGGCGATCTTTTTTTGCCACCTTGTTCGCTCTCGTGTTTCGTGGAGTCTACGGTTGTTTGTACCTCTGAAGCATGTTGTTTATGGTGAGTAGTGGGCGCGATTGTTCACGTTCGGAATGATCAAACCAAGTGGTTGTTCGTTTCCCGATGATTTCGTTCCATCATTTTCCACAGGGTAGGAACATCAGTAGCGAGAGTGAGTGACCACGAGCTCGATGTGTGGGGTGCGGTTGATTGTCCACGTTCGGAAGGAAGAATCCGAACGAACCAGTTACTGAATGAAGCGTCTCGTTTTGATACCGTACGTACGTGAGTATTACCGTTATCCTATCTTCGGCTTCGTTTTCGTAGCGCTTTCCACTTAGGGAACGCTCAGTGTAGCGGCAGGCGTGGGCCGCTGATATCTATACGTTGAAAAGGAAAGATTGGTTCGGAAGATGAACCTGCGCACGTTAGGCAGAGGCACCCAGGGACAGTGTCGGAAGCGCACCGTAATGTGGGTTGGGTTCGTGTATGGAGCTACGCGGTACGTGCTCAAGTAGAAGTTTGTCGGCCACTACCGCCGATGATAGAAATGTTGTGCGTGGTCTCGTTTAGTTTTTGTCAAGATACTCGTAAGGGCAGGGATGCAATGGATGGTAAGAGTACGGAAATTCATCAGAGGGCCTAGCTCAGGAGTTAAAGCGATGGTTTCCCGTCGGTCATGGTTGGGTTTGAGCGGACGAAAGAAGAGCGAAATGTGAACCAACCGCCGCGGTCTTTCGTGGGGGCGATTACTTCGGCTTGGGCTGGACATTGCTCTCGCTTCTCTCAACAAGACATGACGACGCCGTGGGTGATCCAAACTTGTTGTCCTGATGAACTCTGAAGGGCCGCTGGTTCCAGCATACGCGGAGCCCTGAAACAACCACGACAGAAGTGCAGTGTGCACAATCTCGGGGACTGGCTACGGTGGTAGCACTGCAGTCGCATAACTAATTTTCCCCGCGCCCGGTTTGCGATCGGACGCGACACGGACGGTGGTTTTGATAAAGAAACTCTTTCCCGCCCCGCCCGCAATAAAATACGTGGTGGAACAAGAACGTTTGGAACAGAACAACTAAGCGCCTCCAGTACGCGTATTAAACGCTACGCAAGAAAGCTTTTCGACGGGTGAAACGACACCCTACCCACGTTGTTGCTTGCTCTGTCGGCACGCCCATGCCTGAAGCGTTAATTCACGCCCTTGTGGGTGCATCATCTACGTATGCTGTCTCTTGGCCTCCTCACAACAAACTATACCCGCTGGGCGTCACTCCCAGCTTTCGATCTGTCGGTCGTTCGTTTCTTTTTTGCTGTAGGCACATAGTTTGTGTCCCCGGACCACTATCATTTTTGTAACCTTTTCCACCCAACCATCGCCTCTTTTCCCTCGATCAGCGAACCCGCCCCCCATCTCCCATGCTTTTCAACGAACATCAAACGCTTAAACGTAGATCGGCTCCGTGATCGCCACTGCTGTATCACCACTAAATATATTCTACGGCAGACCAGATGAGTCATCACATGCATGCATGTGCGTACGTACATACACTCACCCTTTTCCTCCCTTTTCGGAACGCCTACCACTGCTGTGTTCGTTACCAACGTTGTTGCCGTCACACTCCAAACTGTCCCGGTCTCCTCCCAGCACCACCCGTAGGTACCAATCCAATTGACGCGGACGAACGCACGCCTTCCGTGGCCACAAGGCCAACTACCTCACCCCAACAGGGTACCAATCTTCAAAAATCAAACGAGAACCAAAAAATAAACTGCTGCAAAAAATAGTCACGAACTTAACCTACGCGATGTAGAACAAATAAATATCAGCGACAAAAACAGGGCAAAAAATTGCACTTCATGCAACAAGAGTCCCTACATAGACAACAAATCAGATATCGCCGGCAATATAAGATTCGAAAAGGGAGGAAATATAGAGGTACATGGATGTGCACGCGATGCGCCAAGAAACATAATACTTCCATTCCAAATGAAAACCACAACGAAAAGAACCCAAAAGATGGGCAATCTTGGGCAACATACATCGCATGATTCAATCCCTGAATCACCCCCCTGGGACGCCGGGGTGCGTTCACCGCTGGGGGTGGTTGCACCCCCCATCGATGCAACTTCCCCAACACGTATGCATGCCCACCACGTATGCAGCAAATGTGTGGCCTGTTTTTGTCTGTAAGCTCCGTTCCAACCTAATGAGAGTTAACACAAATTTCCTCATGCATGATGAGGTTGGTGGTGGTCACACAATGACCATATGCATAGAGCGCGACTCACGTCTGCTCTACTAGACATGACGACTACTAATGATCTGTCCACGCACAAAAACACCGGCCGCCCCGTCCGTGTGGTAGGTTCAAGCCTTCGTGACCCTGACTCTCTTGGTTGCGGGTTCCATTCTCTCTGGGGAAAAGCAGTGGAAACCATTTCGCGTGGAAAACGCACAACATGAAGCAGCCAGTCGTGACTTCAGACAAAGTATGGCGAGGAGCTACAACTACTTGCTGGATGAATCCTTCTCTCAAAATAAGTACTGAAAAAAATAAAGGAGTGTAAGGAAGCCAGGCACCTCAGGAGGAAAGGCGCAACAAAAAACTGAACAACAAAAAAAATCACAGCAGGGTTTGCCTATCCTCCCGTTTGTGCGACCCCGGATGGTGCGCCAAAACACCAACGGTAACGAAAGGGGGGTACGGTGGACTGCTGCACAGAATTTGTCTTGCACGGAAACAGCAAAAAAGAACGCCATACACACCTTACAACAACGAAGAACGTTTCTGCCCCCCTCACCCCAACGCAATCACACCAACCTTTGGCGGCGTACCCCAGCCTGATTGTATAATCCATAATCACCACCGACCCTGTCGTATAGTTATTGTTTCATGCGGCCGCCGGGCATCAACAGAAAACAAGAGGGCCTCCACCTGTACATTTTTTATTCTGGTTCTCCCACGAATCCGAGAAAAAATTACACCACCTCCCTCCCTCCCTCAATCAGCACCGGCAAGCCGCGTGTGGCACAATAATATTTCACGACTTCCATCAAGACCGCGACTGGCGCCTTGACTAAAACACGCATCCAACAAAAATGCGTCTCCAACTCCGGTGAAGCCCCCCCCTTCCGTTACGCTGCTGCTGCTGCTGCTGCATTTCCTGCTCGCAAAGAAAATACTTCTAATTGCTTTCAGCCTATTTGCCCGCCCCTCCCTCCACAAGAGACATTAAGCGAGACAAGAGATTCGGTTGGCACGCGAGCGTGCGCGCGTTACTGCATAAGTGTTGATTCCGCACCGTGGTGCAAAAACAATCGAGAGCAGCAAACATTGACACGAAGAAGGCTGCGGCAAGGGACAAAAATGAAGGCAGGAACGAGCAACGCAAGCGCGTGGCGGTGCGTACGTACGTGCCGGTACTTTTTTACAGACCTGCTGTCATAACAACTGGGTTCTTCTCGTCACAAATCCTCCTCTTTCCGTACTGTAACATTCAAGGAAAGTTGACGAGCTCCAGTGGCCATCACCCAGTACGATACAATACGTACAACGCATCCAGCCAAACGCCCGAAAAAAACAATCACCCACAAGAAACCTCGAGAATATCTCGGGGGCTCGACCAAAAAAGGCCTCAAGAGGTAAAAAAGACGGGAGCAAGAAACGTTTCACTCGCGAGCTGGCAGAACTCACGGACTGCTGTCCCCTCTTCCGGCAAGACATTCAGCAGGACAAGAAGATGCAGCAGCAATCTCGTGCCGCTGACAAACGACGGAGAGCTTGGCGTCATCTTTTGCGGGGACCCCCCAATGTAAGTTGGGAGGACCCTAACGATGTGGCCGCGGCTGCTTGCTGCGTGCCTGCGGTGCCTACCTGCACGCCGAAGCACAAGATAAAATAAATTAGACCACGCGTGGTCCTGCTGCCAACAACTCCGACCGACAAGGGGGACATGCTTCACGTGTCAATTCGGTCTGGCTGCCCAGGCCGGACCGCACACAAGAGAAAAGGCGGATGAAGAAACTGCTTGAGCACGAAACGCCGCCATAATAAGTGTGTCGCTTCAATTCCAAGAGCGTCATGATCGACAAGCACTCGTTTGCCCTCTTCATGTTGGAAGGGCGTAAAGTGAAGACGCCCCCAGCCCGCCCCCACTGCTTCCTTGAACTGGCACGCGCCCTCGTCGTTGCCGCCGTTCAATCCACTTGCGTGTAGCCCTTGTAAGAAACCCAAACACAAACAATGTCAGGGGGACCCGTGACTCAACAGCACGACGGCGGCTACTATACAAAAACGCGTGCGTGTTGGAAAAAAAAAAAATGGCGACATTAACTGATGTAGCAACAGCAGCAGCAGCAATTAATCGATCGATCCATCCATCACTCTGTCGGCCGAGGGGAAGCCGTCCTGATAGTAGTCCTCGCCGCCGTCGCAGGCTGCGCGGGCGGCGTGCGCGGCGGCGCAGGGTGTAGCCCCGACGCACGCGGCGGCCCTGTTGGGGTGCCTGGGGCACGCGCCGCCGCCCCCGGTGCCACCACGACGTCAGGCAGCCCCCTCGTCTCCTGCTCGCCCTCAACGCCATCTTTCCCCGGGCCTGCTGCTGCTGCTTCTGGCGCCGGACCGTCGTTGCCCTTACAAGACGGTGGGGATGCGCTGACCGTCTCGTCGCCGGCGTCGGCGTCGGTGATGGTGGCGGCGGCGTTGTTGGCGATGGCGACCAGGCGGCGGGATGACCCGCCGCCCGTCTGTCGGATGAAGCCCATGAGGCGAGAGTTCGGGTTGGCCACCAGGTTGGCCGGGGTGTCGAACTCGCCCACCTGTGTTGTGTTCGTTGCGTGTCGCGGCACCATGGTCACGTTAAAATTCGACGTGGGGGAAAGGCTCGGTGGCCACTCAATTTGGTTCCGGTGTGGTTCTGTTCAAAGGCGGCGGCAGAGCGGGAGGGGATGGTGTCCTCGTGCATGCTGCAGTCGTTCGACCATCGACCTCGCATCCCTACAAAGCCGGGACGGAGCACGCCGGGTTCTCACCGGACCAGGCTCTCACATCACCAAGCGCAAAGCGCCGTGAAATTTCGGCGAGTCGCATGAAGGGTGCGCTGCATCCTGCTAAGGGTGTTCGGCATCTTGTGCTTACTTCCTTGCGTACGGATGACAGCTGCGTATGACTTGAGTACTTGTCTGGTGCTTTCACTTCCAGAGACAGTTAAAGGCACTGTGTAACTGCGTCGAGGGTGCTTGACCATTTGACAGAACGTGGTGCGGTCTTCCCCCTTGCACGGAGTGAGGCTTCTCCACCCCGCACAACATGATCCACTCGACCACCGTTATGGTCACCGCCAAAGCAGAACAGAGGAACAAAACAACAACGGTGACCTGGTTGCCGAGCTCACGAAGTGAATTGGCTTGTGATACGACGTCGTTGCCAAGGGACGAAAACCCAACCCCGATGGCAAACGCCGGGGGGCGGGGGGCGTGTACTCATGGTCGTGCATGCCGTGGTCGTTAGACATTTGACCTCGCATCCCTACAAAGCCGGGACGGAGCACGCCGGGGTCTCACCGGACCAGGCTCTCACATCACCAAGCGCGAAGCGCCGTGAGATATTCGGCGAGTCGCATGAAGGGTGCGCTGCATCCTGCTAAGGGTGTTCGGCATCTTGTGCTTACTTCCTTGCGTACGGATGACAGCTGCGTATGACTTACTTTATTTTCTGGTGCTTTCACTTCCAGAGACAGTTGTAAGCACTGTGTAACTGCCTCGGGGGTGCTTGACCATTTTAACACAAAGTGGTGCGATTATCCCCCTTGCGCGGAGTGAGGGTTCTCGACCCCGCACA